>MJUU01068308.1:25687-45623 GCA_002080025.1 Modiolus philippinarum | reverse complement strand
CAATTTGTACCCATGGGAATACCTATGACCTGTTGATAAATAGTCCTCCAAATTTTTATACTCTCCAGCACAGGTTTCCAGTGTCTTCTCGTTTTTTTATATAAATGAATGCCTATGTCAAAATATGTTTGTTTGTGTGGAGTTTAACACAACTTTCAGCAGTATTACAGCTATATTGTGACTGGTGGAAGCCAGAGTACCTGCCCTTAAGCAGGTTACTGGTATACCTTATCACGTTTCAAAATATGTCCGATTGATGAAGTTGTCATAGAAACACACTAATACGCATTTGAATGACATAACTACATTGCAATTAAATGTGAAAAGAACACAATGCAAAGTACATGTACATTATCATACATAAGGTAGTTTCTTAAATTATTTTTACCAATGATTTGAAAATAAACATTTTTGAGATTGACACATTTGCTGATTAATTTTATAAATATCAATAAAAACGCCTGAAATTTAGAATATGCAACGACACAAAATATGCAAAACTCTTCTGGTTTAAACAACCTCTTCCTAAATTTGGACATTTGTTTTATTGCAAACATATTCGGGTTTAATGCTTGCACCAAAGTACCGACAACTGGATTGAAGAATGCCTTTGGAAAGTTATAGCCCAATAGCAGATGCACCGGTCTAGTTGAAATAATTAATTAAATCCAGATGATATTGTAAATTTAGTTTTTGCAGATGTTTCTTCATCAAAACATTTGGAAGACCATAAACCGAGATATGTGTAGAAGCAGATGGAAACTACACGAAAAGCCAACATTGGCTATGGTCAGAGCAATGAATGGAGATACTAAACACTATTTTAAACAAGATTTTCTAAAATTTAGATTCTGCAAACTGCCATATAAAATCTGTTTCGGACCTGCATTAAAATACTGACTGCTGAATACCCCCAGTGTACTCATAGTCCATTGGCAGAGACATCGGTATAGTAAATCGTAAGGACGATTAGATTTTCCTCAAAAGCATCTCAAGATATCATACGGCAAAGAGAATGTTTCAATTTTATGTCCAAAAGATATCTTAATTAATAAAGTCTTGCACAATTTTGTACTATATGTGTCGTCAAGGTCGCATTATAAGTCCTTGGTGTCATCGTTTCTTATGAAATATAATTTGTTTTAAAAGAAATGTAGATTTAAAACAAAATCAATTAAAGTCATTGAAAATTCATCCCCATTCTGTTTAAATATTCACAAGTTAAAATGGGATTTAAAATCATAGAAGATGACATAACCATAAACTACAATAAACTTTAATGCATCTAGAGTAGATCTTGTATCAAAATGGCAAATTATATGGACGAGGTAAGTTTTGTCTGTTATACATGTATCTAGATTTTTCTTCATTGGGCGTCTTTAACTTACTATCACCTATGAGCAAAGCTCGTTGTTGAAGGCCTCATAGTGACTTAAAGATTAAGAACAAAAATAAAAATCGTTGTTCCATTACTCGGTTTTCCCATTTTATTGTAGAGACTTTGTCTCATGTGCAATTACTCCAAATCCTTTCATGATTTATTTAAGACTTAAGTTGTCTCTCCTGTAGTGTGGGCTATATATATATAAGTACCGAAGTTCTGTAAATTTAGTTTCTGCATATGGCTATTTCGAGCAGCTTGCAATGGGAGTCAGTAAACAGTTTTCTATGAGAAATGTATGCTCTCCATATTTCAGTTAAGTAACTAAATACCGAAGTTACTGTTATGGTGTAGTTGTTCTAAAAGAATTTATAAAAGGGATAAACTATCATATTTTCAAAATTTTGGCATTTTATTTTTTGTAATTACCTAATGTTATTCTGACCACCTGTTTAATGCACCCACGTCTCATTATTTCATTATGTCCAGTTTCTTTGCAACTGACCCAATGAATGCCCTGTGTTTTTTATGTTGTGATTGTCTTCAATTGGACAATTTGTCAAGCACCAAGTAACGAAAAACATTGGTGTAGTGTTTTTTGACATTTAGCAATGAATTCCACCCAAACCGGTGTTAGGGGCTACTTGAATTTACTTTGAGGTATGAGCAAAATTCATTGATGAAGCCCTCATGGTGATTGCAAGATAAAAAGCACAATAAAAGCGTTGTTCATTTACTTTGTTTTACAATGTATATTTGGAGACTTTCCATATCCTTCCTTTGTTTATCTAAGTACAAACAACATTAGCCAATAGGATTAAAAGTTAAAAGTCTGATCCTGCAACATAATCGTCCCAAAACTAGTGGTTTCCATTTAACAGTATAGGCCTTTTCAAAAAATCATTTGGTCCTCCCTTCGGTTTAGGCATTTAAATACAAATAAACAGTTCCGGTTATCAAACCAACACGGCAAGTGTTGTTCGTGAACATAGTTCATAATACTGTTCATATTAAGATTACAATGTCATTGTTTACTTTGGTTTACTGTGACACTGCACTTATTTTGTATTATGAGCTGTATGGCCATTTCGGAAATTTATTCCTCATCAGCAGCACTAGAACCCAAACAAAGGAAACACTTTTTGAAAAGGGCTTTTCACAATGATTTCCTGTTATATTCTTCTCCTCAACAATCGATGACAAAAAGTGTGCAATTTGTAACATATTGTGTACCCCGAACTTTCTTGTTATCTTTCTTATATTAATTGATTTAAAATATAAAACTGGCGTGGAATTTAGATTGGGATAAATAGATGGTAATACTAGAACAAAAATATAATCTACACTAACACAAGCTATCCTCAGAATTAGATTTTGTAAAACAAAACCTTGCAATAGAATAATGGAAGATATAGAGAAAACATTTGATAAAGTGACGATAAGATCGAAACAAAAGATATTTGGATCGTTTAAAAACATGTGAGAATGTACAACTTAAGACGATATGTGTAACATGTTGCTACCCAATGCAAATTGTAATTATTTTTTCCGTGCTTTTCTGTTAAATATATACTATATACGCGATCGTATTTCGCATCCTTTTGTAGCCTGCTAAGGATACCCGTGGGCAACATTCATTTCGGAAATCTATAACTTTGTATATGACTCTGCGAAAAAATATCGAACCAAAAAATTAGGCCGTGGCTATTCTTCCGGGCTAGCCGGGAAAATAGGCAAAAATGTCTATTATTCCGGCCAAAAATAAAATACACAAATTATTCGATTTAAACAAAAACAAATATATTTTTCACTTTTAAAGAACCATTAATCTTATTTATTTACCTTTACTTGGTTTTCCTTTTGATAATAATAATTTTTGCGATATTGTAACTATTAATTTTAATCTGAATTTCAATGGCCGGAAAAATAGACATTTTTGTAAAGTGTACTAAAAATGTCCTATGTTTCAACAGAGAAATGCTAAAAAATACGACGATTTACAGGTAAATCTACCGCGACACCGAAAATTGTAAGAAATGTAAATGTTTCAAATCCCTGTTATATTAGTCCCAATTTAAACAAAATTTCTTATTATTTAGATTTGCATGTTTTATTGCAAATAAAATCGAGTTTCAGGACAGCACCGAAGTCCCGACTACTGTAATGGAGAATGCCATTGGAGAATTATTTTCCAATAGCAGAGGCATCGACCCAGTTGATATAAGTAACAAAATCCAGATGATATTGTAAATTTAGTTTCTTCAGATGTGTCCCCTGTGTAGATCAAAACATTCATGCATTTAACATTGCAGGACATGCTTACCTTTCAAGAGCACCTGATGTCACCCTCAGTTTCATTGGAGTTCACACTATGAGTGCCTTGGTTTTGAATGTTGTGGTTTTTTTTTTATTTCTGTGCCTTGTATTTGTCTAACCTCATTGTTTCCTGTGTTCTAGTTTTGGTCATGTCTTTGGACTTCGATTCTTGTAAATACCACTCCTTTGTTCCTTTGGTATTCTACTGCCTTTGTTTCGAAGAAACTACACGAAAAGCCCAAATTGGCTATGGTCAGAGCTATGCATGGAGATACTCCTTAGTTTTAAACAAAGTATTCTGAATTTCATTTATTGCAACTTTTCAAATAAAATCAGTTTTTGAGCCAGCACCGAAATACTGACTGCTTGGTGTGTGAATACCCTCGTGACCTCATAGTCCATTAGCAGAGGCACCGGTAAACTAAATCGCAAAGACGAATTGGATTTCCCTCAAAAGCATCTCAACATACCATAAGGCAAAGAGAATGTATCTCAACATACCATAAGGCACAGAGAATGTTTTAATTATATGACTAAACGACATCTTGATTAAAGTCTTGCACAATTTTGTACTTTATGTCATTGTTTCTTATAAGACATTATTTGTTTTAAAAGAAATGAAGATTTAAAACAAAATCAATTGAAGACATTGAAAATTCATCCCCATTCTGTTTAAATATTCACAAGTTAAAAATGGGATGTAAAATCATAGAAGATAACTTAACAATAAACTACTATAAACTTAATGCATTTAGAGTAGATCTTGTATCAAAATGGCAAATTATATGGACGAGGTAAGTTTTGTCTGTATATATGTATCTAGATTTTTCTTCATTGGGCGTCTTTGACTTACTATGACCTATAAGCAAAGCTCGTTGTTGAAGGCCTCATATTGACTTCAATATTAAGGACAACAATAAAATCGTTGTATTATTACTTGGTTTTGCCATTTTCTGTAGAGACTTTGTCTCATGTGCAATTACTCCATGTTTTTCATGATTTATTTAAGACTTAATTGTGTCTCTCCTGCAGTGTGGACTATATATAAATTATGTTGTGTAAAAGTTGTAATTTTGTACAAATTATAACATGTACAAAAATTCTGTACAAGTTATAAAAAATTGTGAGTACCTTCATTTCATCAAGAATTCTGACATATTAATTCTTCATTTCAAGCAAAAACTGAATCACTTTGGCTTAAAAATAAGTTCATTTTAGCATGAAACAAATGCTGCTAAAGAGTTTTTAAAATAAACACATTGAAGTTTGCAAGCTTACTGTACTTTAATAACTTAGTGTTGGTTTTAAAATAATATGAAATACATTAGTCTAAAATTCGAGTTTTCTAGCAAAAAATGTCATTTTTTCCAATTCTGTCACAGAAAATTTGTTATCTTAAGTGTGGATGTCAGCACAACTTGTACAATATTACCAAAGTTCTGTAAATTTAGTTTCAGTATAATTCTATTTCGAGTTTGCAATGGGTGTCAGTAAGAAGTTTTCTATGAGAAATGTATGCTCTCCATATTTCAGTAGGTGTTCTTAAAAGAAATTCTAAAAGGGATAAACTATCATCCTTTCAAAATTTTGGCGTTTTAGTTTTTGTAATTTCCGAATGTTATGACCACCTGTTTATTGTGCCTACATCTCATTATTTCATTATGCCCAGATTTATTGCAACTGACCCGATGAATGCCCTGAGTTTTTTTATATGTTGTGATTGTCTCCTAATTGGACAATTTGTCAAGTATCAGATGAAAACGATTAAAATAGAAAAAAGAAGGGAAACGGGGAATGTGTCAAAGAGACAACGACCCAAAGGGGAGTAATAACTACTCAAAGCCACCTTAAGATCTTCAATGAACGGTGACGAAACACCACACCCAACGGCAGGTCGCAGTCGGCCCTTTAATAATGGTTATCAAGTTCAGCGAAATAAACATCATCCTAGACTCCTAAAGACATAAAGTAAACTAACTAGAAAACAGACAAGACACACAACAGCTCAATAAATTTCCCGACTTAGGACAGGCGCAAACCAGCTGCGGTGGGGTTAAATTAGTCTTTTTGGGCCCAAACCTTCCCCTATAGCCAATGTGATAAAATAAAGTAACAGCAGTAAAATTCAGTTGGCAACATGACTGAGTCTATTTAACATTTGCCAGTTAATTTTGCCGTTTGCATGAGCAACAAAAACATGGGTATAGTGTTGTTCGACATTAAGCAATAGATTCCGCCCGAACTGGTGTTAGGGGCTACTTAAATTCATTTTCAGGTATCAGCAAAATTCATTGATGAAGGCCTTATGGTGATCTCAAGATAAAAAGCAACAATAAATTTTAAAGCAATATTCATTTGCTTTGTTTTACTATGTATATTTGGAGACTTTCTCTCATGTGAATAGACCCCATGTCATTCCATTGTTTATCTAATTACAAACAACATTAACCAAAAGGATCAAAAGTTAAAAATCAGAAAACGCACCAAAGGTGCTAAAGCCGAGTTTCGAATATTTATTATTTTCACCAGGATATCATCGGATATGCAAATAGTTGTACATAAACATATGAATTCTTTTATTCCAATCAGAGACTTATAATGAAACTTTAAATTTATTACCTCCTTACATTTATTACCTCCCTCTTTTAATTTATCCAACTTTAAGTTAATGACACCCAAAAAAAGTGAGACTTGGTGTACATAATGAGAACTTATGAATAAATTGAACATGTTCTAGCAATATAAAGAATAATTTTGTATGAACAATAAAACTTTTTTTTAGCTATTTTTGTTATCCAAATAATACCAAAAACATGTAATTTTAGGCTTAATTCCCGATGTATTTTTTTTGGTTATGTCTTTAGAAGTTGTGACCTTGACCTTTGTCCCACAAACCTCAAAATCGATAGGGTTCCTGCTCTGATCTATGCCAAGTTTCATTTCGAAGTGACACGTGGTTCTCAAGATATCATGCGGAAACCAAAAGTTGACGCCCGGACGCCCAGACACCATTCATCAAATCATAAGCCGAGTTCGACTTCGTCGGAACTCGGTTAAAACCTTATCCTGCGACTATTCTAATCGCCCCAACAACAGTGGTTTCCAATGATTCTTCTCCCCAACAAACAATGACAAAAAGTGCACGATTTGTAGCACATTGTGTATCCCATTCTTTGATGTTTGATTTAAAATATAAAATAGATTGGGATAAATAGATAGTAAGATTAGAACAAAAATATAATCTACACTAACACAATCGATCCTGAGAATTAGATTTTGTAAAACAAAACCTTGCAAGAATGGGAGATATAGTTACAATTAAAAAGGGAAACAATTGATAAAGTGATCGGACAAAAATATTTGGATTGTTTAAAAACACGTGAGAATGGAGAAGTTAAGACGGTATGTGTAACAGGTTGCTACCCAATGTAAATTGTAATTATGTTTCCGTGCTTTTCTGTTAAATATATACTATATACGCGATCGTATTTCGCATCCTTTTGTAGTATGCTAAGGATACCCGTGGGCAACATTCATTTCGGAAATCTATAACTTTGTATATGACTCTGCGAAAAAATATCGGACCAAAAAATTACAAAAACACTCACGCCATCATTTTATAACAATTTACATTAGATGTCGCTAAAGTGCAATTTTGTGATTCTTGTGAGTCATTTTAAGTTATAATTTCTAAAAACCAGAAATTGTTTTAGGGATATCATGTCTGTGCTAAAGCTCCGGTTTTTGCCCAATTTTACATTATAATAGATTTATTCTTCCCTGTCGGCATTTAATTATCAGTTCTCCATCATACTTTGTACATCTTTAGGGTTTGGTCTTGAAAATGTTTGATTCTGAAGATACATCATGTTGTCAAAATGGCTGTCTGCAGAAACTAAAATATACTAGTATCAGTTATCGATTCATTCATGTATATAAAATGAGGAGATACTTAAATTTGTGCATAGGCCACAACCCATATTTACACTGAAATGATAACTATTATAGATGCTTAGACAGAATTTCAAAGAATTATCCATTTCAAAATTTCAGGTCATTACCATGGATTTAAATCATAGTTCACATTTGAATGAATCAATCAGAGACAATACTTTAGTTCTGTGGCTTTCTTTTTTCATGTTGTCTAACTTTTGTGTTGCCTATATGCTGGCAAGTTGTCATGTGTTCAGATTTTCTCCCTTTCTGTCTTTTCGCTTCTGTGTTGTTTGCCGATGGACTGTATATGTTTTCGACATGATAACAAATATCATTTCTACTCATACCAGAAATATAGTTTCTACAACGAGAACTATAATTCTCACATCGAGTTAAAATAAATTTTGCAAATTTTGAATACGAGGCTTGCCGAGTTTTTTTTAAACATTTGGAAATTTATTTAAAAGATGTGAGAAATTTCAGAATTAACGTGTTTAAGCTGTAGAAAATGACTCTCTAATTACATAATGTAACACACCGAGATTATGTTCCGAATAGACTTGGCGGGAATTTTCAGTTGAGTTGTTCTCTCTCTAGAGAGGAGAAATATTTTTATTACATCGGTCAGGCAATGGTTAAATTTGCTAGAAATTAGAGAAATATAGTTTCCATAACGAGAACTAGTTGATTATGAAATTCCTCACATCGAGGCTTGCAAAGCTCTTAAACATTTCAAAATTTATTTAACGAGATGTGAGAAATTTCATAATTAACGTGTTTTAAGTTTTGGAAACTGTTTCTCTAATGACTGGATGAAAAACGCCCGGGGATTTTGTTCCGAATAAATTTGGCGGGAAATTTCACGAAACTTGGTCTCCTCTCTAGAGAGGAGAACAAATGTTTCCACACCGTTCAGGAAATATGAAAACTGGGTAGAAATTAGAGACAACACAATTAAATTTAGAGCACTTAAAAAATTATCCTTTTGCGTTTCGATCTCGAGCTTTGAAATGTTTTGCTTTCATCTATTTGCAGAGACGTTCGTTGAACTCAAAGCTGGAAATATTTGTAACATTGGCGAAATAATATGAATACATTCCAATCGTTTTGAAATAATTTTGTATGATATTTTCCATTGTTCTCGACTTACTATATTTTGTAAGACATATTTGATTATCAATCTATTCACATAATGGTTACAAAACCAGATTGTTTTGATAAGTTTCATAAATGTCAAGATTTACACTTAATTATGCTAAATCGAAGAGAGAATTCTGTTAATCAACGTACATCAACCTATCTGTACATCAGCCCAGAGGCTGTATATATATACAATTGTCATAAACACACCTGGTATCAAATCCACATTTGTTACAATTACATTCATAACATCATTTATTTCAAGGCTTTTATTTCTACAAAATGAATATGTCAACGTAATTTTAATGAGCATAAATGTTGTTCAAATTATTATAAATTGCACCAGTTTAAATCGTACATGCATTCAAAAGCATCCATTTCAATTATTTATTGTTTATCCTAAAGATTCAGGAGATTAATTGCTATAAATCCCGCACAGACAGTATCAATTCTGATTCATATTTAATTGATAATATTTCACGCGCAATGAACCGTCACGGAATCGGACGACAGAGATGTTTCAGCCTCTATGTGCCTCCACAACATGACAAAGCAGAGAAAAAATTGAGGACATTTAAATTCAATAGTTTTGACGAGTCCGTGTGTAAATCACTACACAAAATGAATGACATTTTATCATCCAGTGATGGAGACTTGTCAACACCTGGGATGAATTATCACAAAAAACTTTGTAGATCTGAGGCACATTACAGAAGAGAGACGCGTCTTAGTAAACAAGTAAGTCTTCTAACACACTCACGGAACGCCCAGACAGAATTGTTCTTGCTTGTCATAGAATGCAAAATCTAAAATTCGTTTTGATCATGTCTGTTTTGTTATGTAGCGTTTAATTGTTTTGTTTCTGTCACTTTTTATTTGTTGTTTGTTTGTTTTTGTTGCTGTTGATTTTTTTTTGTTATAAGAAATGTGCTGTAGGCGAAACTGAAGCTGTTTTGTGACCATATTATGTGGTACACCTGTGAAATCAAACTTCATGTCTCAGGATGGCTGTTCTCCGTAATACTGGACCCGGATTTTTGTAAAGGTTCTTCGTATTCACAACTTGCTAGGTGTTGTAAGTTTTAATGTCCAAACTCAATTTGATATGACATAACACCAGGTTTCTGAATGTCTGTACTATGTTTTTAGGTGTACATATCACTACATGTGTCAGTATGGTTGTCTACTTTTTGTATGACATGTAACTTATGATTCTGTGTGAGTGCACTCGTGTTTTGCATTATACTATGTTTTGCACTATATGTTACTTCATTTACCTCGGCATCTTTACTATGCTCTAGATGGCATGCAACTTTTTTGGTGTATTTCTATAAGACGAGAGTGTATTTGTCAACGTAAAGTTGTTCCGCTTAACTGAGAAGTTCCTTTGGAAGAATTATTATAAACTTATCATATTATCCCCTTTGGAATAATTATTATATAATCTTTATTCCGCAAGCTCGGTTGCTTACAAATATGCCAATTGAGCAAGGGTATTTTATCCATATAACTTGAAATCATCACTAATTTTTACGATCGATATCACGAACTTGTGAACCTCTATGTGATATCTGTTTCCAAAATGAAAACATATCTTTCCCTTTACAGCTGAAGTTTGTTTTTCCTCTACCGGATTTGACTTACTACCGGGGTTGACATGTTCAACACTGCGAGAGTTTATAAGAAGCAGGAGATGCTTACTCTACCGGTGCACCTGATCTCACCCATGGTTTTTTATTTGGTCTGTGTTGTTCAATTTTGTATGTGTGTGTTTTTTGTTTTAATTTTAATTTCTGTCCCCCACTCATGTCTTTGTTTTTTGTTTTGTTTTGTTTTGTTTTCTTTTTGTTTGTTTGTTTGTTTGCTTGTTTGCTTGTTTGTTTTTTCGATGTTGCCATTATCCTTGGATTATTCGTTTTAGACTGACGGTTCAGTCCTCTGCGTTTACTTGTATATGGACGAACTGGTATAGTGTGACATGTTTTCGGATCGGTATAATACATTACTTCACATTTCCGTATTTGTGTTCTCCGTTTTGAATGACTTGTCACTTCATGTTTGTAATGTTATACCCTGTTTTGTGTAAATTTACGTCGTGTGTCTCTATTACAAATGACTTTTTACTTGTGCACAATGAAGGTGCGCCGATATTGCGATCTTCAATTTTTGAATTTTAGGATTAATCTTATAACTATGGCAAAAGAATATGTTTTAGAAAAATCAATATGTTGACCATCATACATTTTCCATTCTTTAATGTCTTTCCGCGGTATCAATATATTATACATGTAGATGTTGATGTATGTTGACATTGCTTTCGGTTGACGAGATATAATTTGGATCAAATAAGATACATATCTTATATGTAAAAATGTAATATGTTTGATACAATCTAAATGCTATAACTATATAAAAAGTTCTCAACATAAGAGAGATATTAGTTTAATTGCTGCTATACGTTTACTTAAGAACATATCGAAGCGATTTGATCGAACTTTGCCAAAATTCTACACGAGAAGCTTTTCACAATAAATACCGCATATTTTGTACTTTTGTACCCCGGGGGTAACTTCCTATATTTTGGTGTACGGGAATGTGCAAAAAAATCGGGTATAGTTTTTTGAGTGAAATATGTTGCTCTTTGATACCCAAATTTACATTTATTAGTTTTTCTATATCTGCATTTATATACAATTGGTTTAAAACATACCCAAATTTATATACAATTGGTGAAAAAACATACCCAAATTTATATACATACCAAAATTTTGGGTATGTTTTTAACCAATTGTATATAAATTCTCATATAGAAAAACTAATAAATGTAAATTTGGTATCAAAAAAGCAAGAAAAGGGTAAAAAGGGAAAAAAATTATAAACTTTTCATAAAATGTAAACTTTGAAGTATTCTAAACATCTATTAACAAATGTTCTGACATTGACATAGGCCGCCAAATTATCATGCCATGGCCAGAGTGGGACACAGTTATTGAATTCAATTGCGTATCTTTGGTTTATTCTGAATTGTTATTAATACGTACGTATATGTGCCTTCAACCTTAATAACTATTTCCCCGGTCTTCTAAATGTTATTGTACCGTATATCAAATTCCCAAAAGACAGCAACATATACATTCGATACCAGCAATCCGTTATTCTTTATGAATTTCATGTGCCTGTCATTTTGGCAATGTATGCATCAATTGTCATAAAGTGAACGTCTTTGATTAATGAGGGAAAAAAAACGATGTTGTACTGAACACATAAGCTATTTTTGTTCGATAAACTATAAATCAGCTAAATCAAAACTTGAAGCGTTATAACATTGACAAAATATTCTGGCAATTTGATTGGAATTGAAGAGGTTCAAATAAAGCAAAAGACAAGAAAATACTATTCGATGATATGACCTGACCAAATGATCATGTCCCAATACTTAAACACATATTTTGTGCTTTTGTTAATAACAAAATACAAAAGTTACTGTGAATTTAGTTTCTGGATATAGCCATTTCGACAACGTATGTCACTTCAGTACAGATCAAATAAAAACATTTGGAAATCCATATACCAAAATATGTCTAAAGGCTGATAGCCTAGAGAGCAAATTATCAAAAGCATCTTAATAGAAAAGCCAAAATTAGATAAGAACAGAGATATAAAAGAGAAAAAATACTCCCCAGTTTTAAACATTTTCTTAAATTTAGATATTGCAAGTTTCCGAATAAAATCGGGTTTTGGACCAGCACCGAAGCACTGGCTACTGAGTTGGTTAATATCCTCAGAGACAAATAGCCCACAAGCAGTAGCATAGACTGAGTAGTAATAAATAACAAAATACCGAAGTTACTGTGAATTTAGTTTCTGCATATGGCTAGTTTGACAAATTATGCCTGTTCAGTGCAGATCAAATTAAAAAAAAATGGAAATTCGTAACCGAAATATGTCTCAAAGCTGATAGAGAAAAATTACCGAAAACATCTAAATAGAAAATAGTAGAATATCGAAGGAACAAGGGAAGTGATGATCTCAAAATTCAATGTCCAAAGACATTGTAAAAACGGCAACAGAGAAAAACAAAGACAAAACTAGGACATGGGACAGCCGAAATGTGCGAAAATAAAAAGACGATATTTAGAACTAAGGCACTTATAGTGTGTACTCCCATGAAAACCGGGAATGACATCAGGTGCTCCGGAAGGATAAACATGTCCTTTCCCGCTAACAACATCCGTCTCACTATCATTGAGGCATATACTATAGTGTTGTTTTGACAGATCTGTTTGGTTGCGGATTTTCTAACCCTTAGAAGCCAATATCAGTAAAGGGATTCAAAATTTCACATCATACATTCTTCAAAACAATTCCACAAAATCTGACGAATCTGCAAAATAAATAAAATTGTTTGTCATGTAAAACATATGTGGAACATAATATCGGTAGTACAGGTACAAATAACTAAATACCGAAGTTACTGTGAATTTACTCTCTGCATATGCGCATTTCGACAACTTATGTCTCTTCGATGCAGATAAAATCTGACGTTTGGAAGACCATAAGCTCAAAGATGTTTAAAAACTGATAGAGAACAAAAAACCAAATATGATCTAAATGTAAAGCCAAAATCAGCTAAGGACAGAGCTTTGCATGAGGGAGATACTCCTTAGTTTTCAACAAAATGTTCAAAAATTTAGATATTGTAAGTTTCCAAAAATAATCGGTTTTCGAGTCAGCACCGAAGTACTGACTACTGGGCTGGTGAATACCCTCGGGGACTAACAGTCCACCAGCAGTGGCATCGACCCAGTGGTAACAAATAACTAAACCGGTAGTACAGGTACAAATGAGTTAATCGCTTAATCAGTCAGTGGTCCAAAATATTATGGTTAACTAACGCCAAGCATGCTAAAGTATACAATAATTTACGAAAGGATATGGAGTAAATGAACATGAGACCATAACACATGTTTACTACATCTGCAATAATTTTAATGAGCTGTATGGCCATTTCGGAAATTAATTCCTCATCAGCAGCACTAGAAACCAAACAAAGGAAATCCATAATTTCATAAAATGCTTAAAATGCATATAACCAAACATAATCAGTAATATCAAATATAGCTAGGGACAAAACTACGTTGGAGGAAGTTAATCCTTACGTTTTTAGAATTTACATTAATTCAGATGATTGAACAAAGTGTACACATGAGATATTATCTCATGTACAAGTAGACAAACTCCTGTAATAAATAATTTACGAAAGGATATGGAGTAAATGAACATGAGACCATAACACATGTTTACTACATCTGCAATAATTTTAATGAGCTGTATGGCCATTTCGGAAATTAATTCCTCATCAGCAGCACTAGAAACCAAACAAAGGAAATCCATAATTTCATAAAATGCTTAAAATGCATATAACCAAACATAATCAGTAATATCAAATATAGCTAGGGACAAAACTACGTTCGAGGAAGTTAATCCTTACGTTTTTAGAATTTACATTAATTCGGATGATTGAACAAAGTGTACACATGAGATATTATCTCATGTACAAGTACACCATACCTAAGAAAAATAAAGAGCATACATCTCTACCACGGGGAATTGTTTTACCAACTCCACACTGCAATAAAAGACAAACATTTTTAACTAACTCTTATTAGGGTAATTATTTCAGTTTGGTAGCACAAGACACCTGATATAATTTTAGCAGTGAAGGTTGTTTTGATGACATTTGTTATTTTGAGGGATTGGCGTCATTACTATTTTTCTATTCACATAAATATGATATTATTTTATAGATATGTTTATAAACATATTGAATAATTGCTTATTGAAACAAATAACGAATAAACAAATAACAAATGGTGATGTGTTTGTCATATAGTAAACATATTGCTAAAAAAATCAAATACATTTTGATGTATATCGTGTAGAACTTGAAATGATAAGGATGGTATAAAGAATACGTTTGTTACAAGTGTGGTGTATATATATGCGAGAAGATAAAATCTTAAAAGAAGTATGGCCCATCCTCTTCAAGTGGAAACAGACAGATATTCAAAAAAATATATAGAAAAATCCAAAAGAATTTGTAAACACTGCACCTTAGCTAAAGTTGAAGATGAAGAACACTTCATATTAGAATGTCCAAAATATAACTCAGAAAGGTTACAATTTTTCAATACGATATCATCTTCCTTAGTTAATTTTAAAAATTTAAACATGACCACAAAATTTAATTGGCTTTTTATTCAGGAAGATACTAAATTACTAAAAGTATTTGCAACTTATTTGAATGATTGTCTTGACATAAGAAGAAATTAATAATACACCATTGCAAATGTATGTACATGTATCTGGTATTATGATAATTGTTTGGTTTGATTAATTGACTGGCTCTGAACCGGGTAATGGATTAATATTCATTAGTTAATTATCATACTATAGTATATTCTGTTGTATAATTATTAATGTTAAAATCATTGTATGTAATTATTTGCTCTTTATGGGCCCTTTAATTGGAATAATAAAGTATTTATTATTATAATTATTATTATTATGGCCATTAAGGCGTGCATTTTTTTTTTTCCTATGTTGGGTCATTTTCAGAATATGCTCAAATGTTGTCGAAAATCGTTTAATGTGGTTTATGGTATATGTACTTATTTGAAATAAAATTAATATATGCCATACTTGCATGTTTTCTGACTTACTAGCAGTCGAACGTGGCTGTAAATAGCCTTTTGCGTCAATTTTAGCTATTTTACGGTGTTAGAGAGAATGGTTCTACTCAAAGGACATCGAGAACCAAAACCAATTTTTGCTGCAAACATATAAACATTTGTCCTTCCAAATGGCAATTAGTTTATTTTGGTTCTGGAGGTCCTATACAACGAATTTTAACAAAAACCTGCTAAAATGGTTAAAATCTGTCAAAATTGCATACAAGTGGTAAGTTCAGTTGCTGATTTTTTTTATCTAAATGTACGATAATGCATTTGAATTACTTTGCTCTGATAGTGTATATAACAGATGATATCTTGAAGCAGTTTTCGAGAAGATTCAATGCACTCGTAAAATTAATATTCTGAAGGAAATAAATCCACGGGTAAATGGCCATACCTCTTTTTAATCAATTCTATTACTTTTTAAGGTGTATTTTCGTCTATTTATCAATTGTCGATAATACTATGGATTGGGGGGAACTTTGATTTTTTTATATTGTAATCAGTTATAGCTGTATAAAAACATATACGGTTTTAAAGTTCCTTTTGTTTCTACTCTTTTATTTTGCCATGTGTTTTTTGTAACTTGATGTTATATTTTAGATTTTTAGTTATCCCTTTAAGGGCTCACATGCTCATGTATCTAGTTATTTTGTTTAAAGTTCCACCAATGTTTTGTTATTTCCATGTATATGATTATATAACTTTTTAATCGGATGACTACACTTTTTGCCATCGTTCCGTTATGACTTTGATCGGACCACGCCTTGTGGCATTTCTATGTTATGACTTGATCGCTCTATAATCGTGGGACCACACCTTGTGCAATTTCTATGTTATGACTATAATAGCCATAATAGCTATAATCCTTGGATCACACCTTGTGCCATTTATATGTTACGACTTTGATCGCTATATAATCGTGGGACCACACCTTGTGCAATTTCTATGATATGTTTTTGATCAGTCTTAAATCGGAAGGCGAAACTAAGTGTCAATTATTTATTTATTTTTTTGTTCATTACTCTAAACCGGAACGGAGCACTTTTTCCTTTTCTATTTTATATGGCCTTGATCACCCTTTTATTGGAAAACCTCACTTTGTGTCAATTCTGTGTGTTATTACTTCACCCAAGCATACCTCAAACCCTAACACAGAGGACTTTTGACTCCGCGCCATGAAGAATCGAGAGTTTCTGTTTGAAAATAGTTCTGAAAACGCCAAGCAAACATGTTTCCGCATTTTCAGAACATTTTCTATACAAATTCATGGACCATCATAACGCGGAGCCAATGTCCTCCGCGTTTGGTTTTTAGGTATGATGGGTCGGACTTTGATCAATCGTTTAAGGTAAGACCACGCTTTGGGCCACTTTGTCTGTCATGAGATTTAACACTCTCTTTCCGGAAATAGACATAAACCACATCTTTTTCTTTCCTTAAAAGAGAAACCCTTTTTACAATTTTTCTATGTTTTTTGTGGGTTCGTCACTTTGAATCAGTAAACCATATATATACTCGTGCCATTTTTAAGTTTTATGACTTTGATAACTCTTTACTCTGGAGAGGAAATTTTAGTAGTTGGACAGTTAAAAATATTGTAACCACAATGCTTTACTGGAACTTATTTTTAAGATATCATTAAAACCAATTTACAGCAAACCAAAATTAATGAAAAACAAACATCATAATACATTCATACAAATGAAAATAAAACAAATACAAAATCAATTCTTAAAGCCAAGTCCTTTCATTCTCAAGAAATAATTCTTTTTCTTTACACAACGGGCAAGATGGACATACTTGCCAAAGTTTTAAAAAATCAAAGGGGTTTTGATGCTGGTCTTCGAATCCATTTTCCTGTCGTTTGTAGCATCATTATGATGCGACTGTTTTGTAAAGCAAGGTCGAGATAATTGCTCTCCGATAATTTCAAGTCTGCCACTCTCATGAGGGGAAACCGACACAAATAGGAAAAGTTGACAGGTATGGATGAATGAAATCAAAATATTAGGAATAGTAGTGTCTGGTGAAGCAATTTGCGCGACATATACAAATGTATTGTATAACACTGTACTACGATCTCCTGAATATTTATATGTAAATTAGAAATTGATTGGCTGACTTTCTAAATTTAATTAGACTCTGCATGTGTTTTATCAAAAGGTATAAATTGAAAAATATCAACATTTTAAAATATCTCATTTTCAGGTTAAAAAGTGTGTCAGTTACATTTATGTGTAAAATGAGAGATTTAGTCATGTTATTGGATTCACAAAATTAGATTTAAATTTTTAAATGATTGGCTTTATTAGAGTAAACAGTCAAACTTGCTTTATTAAAATCAACACAAACAGGAAAAATAAAAACTAAGTATAAGATAATAGGTTTATATGATATCCTGTTGAAGATGTCATTACCGAAAGTTTATTTCAGTGGTGGAAACTTTGGACTTAAGAGGAAAATCAAAGATCTTAAAATGCAGTTTATGTATCTCTATACCACTGCAAATTCGAAAAAAGTTTGAAATCAATTGTAAAATTACTGGAATTTTGGCGTTCATCTGCACGGTTACTTTGTTGGTTCCGATTGTAAATTGTCGATTTTACCCACTGAAACTATTGATGCCATCTATTCAAATTAGCGATACAAACATGAGGGCATTAGAATTGCACTTTCAACATATTTGGATCTTCAAATGCATGATATATTTATTTGTTTTAGGAGATGAAGATAAAAAGAAAATATATCACATGACACACGGTACATTAAGCTAATTTGATTGGCTTGAAAAATAAATAACAAAAAATGATCGACTACAATTACATCAACTCACTTTCCTCACTGACTATCAATTTTTGTAGGGATGAACTATTCATGAGTCTCACTATATTAATACTTGATCAAAGTCAATGTTGTCAGTTCGGTTAAAAAGTTGGATCTATTCAAAAATGCCCTTTTTCATTTCTTACATTGTAAAACAATAGGCTCTCAAGAGCCTGTATTGCTCACCTGGACCATGGCCGATACATAAATTCAAATAGACTTCTATGTTAAAGGGTCTCATTTTCAAACTATGTAAACAAACATTTACGTTATATGATCGAACTTTAATAAACTATTTTCCCTATTGCCTGCCATCTTGGATAAGGGGTGGATCTGTAGGACACAATTTTAAAGAAAAAGAAAGTTTTGTGCCAAAGTTAATTTCCAACTGTCCAAATGGTTTTCAAGAAGAAGATCTTTGAATGTACTCCAATAATAAACTATGTTTCCCATTGGAGCCAATTTGCATAAGGTGCAGACTTTAAGGACATCTGTTTTGAAGGGGGCCATCAAAGATACATTGTGATTAAGTTTTATTCTAACTAGCCAAGTTGTTTCAGATTAAAAAAAAAATCTTTGTATGCTCTTTCCATACAGTCAAGTAATAAATTAAATTCCCTGCAGATGGCCATGTTCGATGACATATAGGCACCAAAGTCACATTACTTAGTCAGCACCTCATATGCATCATCAAGGTTAATTTCATCAAAAGCCCACTAAAGGCTTCATTTAATAAAAACAATTATGTAAGTTGCTTCTAAATTCATGTCAGCTAGGCTTATAGTGACTTTATAGTTTCTTTAAAATTGCAGAGCATATAGATCTCGGCATTCTGAACAATTTTACGCTATTTCAGAATTTCGATATTTGCAACGGCTTTGGAGTTATTTGCCAGAAACAGCAATTTACCCCTATGTTCTATTTTTGGTAACAGCGGTCATGTTGTTTGGTCCTCGGACTAACCGAACACGTTTTTACACTACATAGCCTGGTGATGATCCAGACCAAGTTTGGATTAAATTGGCCCAGTGGTTAAAGAGGAGAAGATTTTTTAAATAAAAGTTTACGACGGACGGGTTTACTCTTTTTTAGTTTAAAACAATTTAGAAGTTGTCGACAAGATTTTAAGAAAATTAAGGTCCGAGTAGCAAGTTAGTCCTTATCGTTTTGATTTTAAACAAAATATGATATAATTCCCCGAGGGTATTCACCAAACCAGTAGCTAGTACCTCGGTGCTGGGCCAAAAACTAATTTATCTGAAACTAGATGTTGTCGGAAACGACAGCTATCCCCGCACTCCCTGTTTGACACAGAAAACAGTTGTTATACACCCTTGGCATAATTTTTTTCATTATCTTTGAAATCTACCTATTGATAGTCATTATTGTTACTAAAAGAATTCTAGGATATATAGCTGCTAAGTAGAATTTAAAAAAAATAAGTGGTCTTTGAGACTTTCAGGAAATTAACCAAAATTGGAATAAATATTTTTGAAATCCAGTTGATGAAAATGTTTTTCCTAAACTAAATAAACAATTTAAGTATGGTTGCTAGGTAGAATTCCAAAAAATAAGTGGTCTTTGAGACTTTCAGGAAATTTAC
>MJUU01068308.1:8378-25165 GCA_002080025.1 Modiolus philippinarum | reverse complement strand
TGCAACAATTCTGCATAAAGATTTGATCCCTAAATCCAAAAATGTAGGAGGAGTTTGCGTCACATGCCACATGTGTCTAATCCACATCTTTTGGTCTTTGTTAAAATTGACATCATGGGGCCTCTTGTTTGCACCAAGACCAATATCAAAAATCCGAAAGCTTATTGCGCATCTACAGACTATATGCAACAATTCTATAACAAAATTAAATCCCTAAATCCATAAATGTAGGAGGAGTTTGTGTCACATGCCACATGTGTAAAAATTGACATCATTGGGCCTCTTGTTTGCACCAAGACCAATATCGAAAATCCGAAAGCTTATTGCGCATCTGCAGACTATATGCAACAATTCTACAACAAAATTAAATCCCTAAATCCAAAAATGTAGGAGGAGTTTGAGTCACAAGAAAAGTGTGACGGACGGACGGACGGACGGACAGACGGAGGGTATAACATTATCCCCGAACTTTCTTCGAAAGTGCGGGGATAAACATGCAATATCTAAATTTAAGTAAATTTTGTTAAAACCTAATGAGTATCTCCTTTTGCATAGCTCTTTCCTTATCTGATTTTGGCTTTCCTTTCCAAATCCTATTGGTAATTAGTTCTCTGTCAGATTTTACAAATCTCGGTTTATGGATTTCCAAATGTTTTGATTTGATCTTCACTGACGAGACATAAGTTGTCGAAATGCGCAAAATGCAGAAATTAAATTCACAGTATCTTCGGGATTTTGTTATATATTGCCACAGTCAACCAAACGGCAAAAATTTCATTGAATCGACTAGAAAATTTACAACCCAAGCTAATATTCTGTTTTTGACTCGTCAAACCAACACAACTACGCAGTATCTTCTTTTACAAACGGAAAAGGGGACAGTTGTATACAATGTTACCTTTTTAAATTTGCAGATAAGTTTTCTAAAAAGTAAGCTTGAGGTGTAAAGAAGTATGGCCATTTAACCGTGCATTTTGTTCTTTGATTGGGTCATTTTCAAAATATGTTGAAATGATGTCGAAAATCGTGTATGATTGTCTATTGTACGTGCATTTACCGGGAATAAATTTAATATACGCCACACTTGTATATTTTCTGACATTGTAGCAGTCGAACATTTGTGTAAATAGGCATTTGTGTCTATTAAAGCCATTTTACAGTATTTTTGAAGATCTTACTACTAGAAGGATACTGAGATCCAAAACCCTTTTCTGCCATTCCAAATGGCAGTTAGTTTAGTTTGGTTCTGGAGGTCCTATACAACGAATTTTAACAAAAACCTACAACAACTATAAAAATCTAAAATGGCAAATTTTGTGACTGAACCTTTTATTTTAAAGTATGAAAATGCATTGATATTGATTTTGTTTCGACAATTTATATGACAAACATTTTAATCAGTTTTGGGGAAGACTTTATACATTCGCAAATCGCAAATTTGTATGCTGTGTCAAATGAAATAAATTCACGGGAAAATGGCCTTAACTCTTTTCACTATGGTTCAGCAAAAGTTTGCCACTTAAATGAAACAACGGCAGTAGAATAGCGAAGGAACAAGGGAAGCGATGACTACAAAAATCGAAGTCCAAAGACATGGCAGAAACGGTAACAGATAAAAACAAAGACAAAACAAGGACGTGAGACAGCTACAATGCACGGAAATAAAAAGATAACATTAAGAACTAAGGCACTCATAGTGTGAACTCCCATGAAAACCGGGAGTGACATCAGGTGCTCCGGAAGGGTAAGCATGTCCTGCTCCACTAGCGACACCCGTCACACTATCAGTGAGGTATATATTGTTTTGAAAGTTCTGATTTGAGGCTGATTGGAATGACCACTTTCTAACCTTTAGGCAAAACCAATAAAAATCCATGGTACATGTTACTTCTCTAACCCTCAAACAGTACCAAGGTAAAAATTTGAAAAGATGTTGTAAGTCTCTTGAGTTTTCAAACATTAACCAGGACAAACCAGTAGCACGAACATAATAACGAAGACAAAACTAAAATCTTACAGTATGATATACAAGACAACACAAAAAACTAAAACCTCCGACAGTGTGAACTCCCATAAAAACCGAGAGTGACATCAGGTGCTCCGGAATGAAGTGAGCAATAAATATAAAATCTCGATGTATCATCTGTAGTTAGTACATATGTGATTCCTATTAGAAAAAAAACTTGGCTATATCTTTTTGGTAATATGTAATACATTGACTTCATTTATGAGTTAAAATTAGTAGAAATGTTGGAGCTTGTATATCAGTTCAGTATGAATCATAGATTCATATAATACTGTAAATGGCAGATTCAGTAGTTGTCAATTGTAAATAATTGACTGATCTAGATATGTATAAAATTCAATCAAAATTACTTTTAATTAATACAACTTTTATGAAAAGTAAGATCTGTCACGAGATGGCACTTTCTGTACGTAGGTATTTATAAACATGCCGTTGGACTTGAATGTTAATATATGATTTTGTAGTTATTGTTGACATCATGCATGATAATGAATGTTTAAATTTAAAATAATATTAAAGCAAGTACAAAAAATACCGATGTTGCATAAAAACAGTAAATTTCGTTATGCTGTACACGTGTTTCAAGGATTATATACACTTAAATACTGTTTTTTAACATTGAAGGATGTCTACTTATTCAGTTATATATGTGATTTTTGAGGAGATCCACTCGTAGCCCGAGACTGTTGGCAATCCTCTTTTACTAAAAAACATTAAATCAAATAGATAAATTGGTTTCCGACAAGCTTCCTTAATATATACTGTCGAGGTAGATCGTCAGTTATGTTTTCAAACTGATTACAGAAAATTAAATATGCAACGTATACCTGTTAAAAACTAATAAAAACTAGAAAAAACTGTGAGCAAAGCTCACTAATTTATACCCCCGCTCCTCCACTTAATTCCAGAGACTAAAAATCAATCCAATCAAATTCTGAAATAGGAGGTGCATATCTACATTTTTCACGAAGACCTTGTTTAAGTTTCATGAAAATCTATTCAGTGGTACTGGAGGAGTAGCGGATAAGAGAAGGGTACCCACTAATAATGGCCTAGTAAATGTTTTACTATGGGAAACCCCAAAATCGATCAAATTAAATTCTAAAATAGGAGATGCACATCTGCATTATGTCACAAAGACTGTGTTAAAGTTTCATGAAAATCTATCCAGTAGATCAGAAGGAGTAGCTTTTTTCCCATAGTAAAAGATGGACTTAGCCATTGCATTACAAGTGGGTACCCATCTCTTATCCGCTACTCCTCCTGAACCACTGAATAGATTTTCATTAAACTTTAACACAGTCTTTATGACACAATGTAGATGTGCACCTCCTATTTCAGAATTTCATTTGATATATTTTTGGGGTTTCCCATAGCAAAACATGGACTTAGTCATTACATTACAAGTGGGTACCCATCTCTTATCCGCTACGCCTCCTAAACCACTGAATAGCAAAACATGGACTACAGCCATTGCATTACATGTGGGTACCCATCTCTTATCCTCTACTCCTCCTGAACCACTGAATAGATTTTCATGAAACTTTAACACAGTCTTTATGACATAATGTAGATGTGCACCTCCTATTTCAGAATTTAATTTGCATGATTTTTTGGGGTTTTCCATAGTAAAACATGGACTTGGCCATTACATTACAAGTGGGTACCCATCTCTTATTCACTACTCCACCTGAACCACTGAATAGATTTTCATGAAATTTAAACACAGTCTTTATGACATAATGAAAATGTGTGCACTTCCTATTAATTTGAATGATTTTTTGGGGTTTCCAATAGCAAAACATGGACTTAGCCATTACATTACAAGTGGATACCCATCTCTTATCCGTTACTCCTCCATAACCTCTGAATAGATTTTCATGAAACTTTAACAGAGTCTTTGATAATATAGATATGCACCTCCTATTCCAGAATTTTATTTGATTGATTTTTTGGGGTTTCCAATAGCAAAACATGGACTTAGCCATTACATAAGAAGTTGGTACCCATCTCTTATACGCTACTCCTCCTGAACCAGTGAAAGGATTTTCATGAAACTTTAACACAGTCTTTATGACATAAAGTAGATGTGCATCTCTTATTTCAGAATTTGATTTGATTGATTTGAGGGTTTTCCCATAGCGAAACATGGACTTGGCCATTACATAAGACTTAGCCATTACATTACAAGTGGGTATCCATCTCTTATCCGCTAATCCTCCGTAACCTCTGAATAGATTTTCATGAAATTTTAACACAACCTTTATGACATAATGTAGATGTGCACCTCCAATTCCAGAATTTTATTTGATTGATGTCTGGGGTTTCCCATAGCAAAATATGGACTTGGCCATTACATAAGAAGTGGGTACCCATCTCTTATGCGATACTCCTCCTGAACCATTGAATAGATTTTCATGAAACTTTAACACAGTCTTTATTACATAATGTGGATGTGCACCTCCTATTTCAGAATTTGATTTGATTGATTTTTGGGGTTTCGCATAGCAAAACATGTACTTAGCCATTACATTACAATTGGGTACACGTCTCTTATCTGTTACTCCTCCTAAACCACTGAATAGATTTTCATGAAACTTTAACACAGTCTTTATGAAAAAATATAGATGTGCACCTCCTATTTTTTTGTAATTATCACTTCCCTTGTTTCGTCGGTATTCTTCTGCCGTTGTTATGTTCACCCTACCCATTTTGATAATACACATTATTTTTCAGATAATCTTTTAGTGAAATAATCATGTATACATTCAAACAGTATATCGATTTCTTGGTTCGCAAACACACCTGGTAAAACATCTAGTTGGATGTTCGAAGATCTGGAAAGTATACATCGGCAATTCGCAGAGAAAGACGCTTATGAATGGAAAAGCAGAAAATTACAAATTTGGGAGAACACTCAGAAAAGCACCCCCCCCAAAAAAAAACCAAAAAAAAAACCCCAAAAAACCCAGACCCTAAAAATAAATAAATAAAATTTCGAAGATACTTATTGGGAAAAATACCGTGTAGATGCATTTTTTTCATAAAAAGTTAAAAAACGTAAGAAACAACAATACATATAGATATTTGGACGATATTTTGGCTTTAAATAATCCTGATTTCTGTAAATTTACAGATGAAATTTAACCTGCAGAACTTACTTTAAATAAATGCAATAGCAGCAGTGATTATACTCCTTTTCTTGATCTTGATATATCAATAAATCAAGGAAAGTTAAACACTAAGGTTTATGATAAAAGGGATGATTTCTCATTCCCTATAGTCAATTTCCCCCATCTCGACGGCGATGTTCCGTTACGGGGTCTACATTTCACAACTTGTTCGATATGCACGAGTATGTAGTAATGTTTCTGACTTCAACGACCGAAATCTTTGTCTCACTGAAAAACTTCTGCATCAAGGGATTAGATATCATAAATTGATAAAAACGTTCTCTAAATTTTATTTTAGATACATTGACTTATTAAGAAAATTTGGTTCTACATGCAGGGCTCTTATACATCAGGGCATTTCACATCCAGACTTCTATGGCAATATCATTTACAAAGCGCATAAATTCAAAAATTGCCCTTCCAAACTTAATTATCCGTTGAACAAACTTATTCATAAAGGATATAAATACAGCATTGTTGTTAAATCTTTACTTCTGGTTTTTGTTGGCAAAAATATTGATCATCTCCTAAATGCTCTACACCATAACTAAATTTAAACATTTTTTCATATTGGCAGTAATTGGCATTGCACAATATCATGATTTTCTTTCATAATTGATGATTTTGCTATACCAAATCTATTTAGAAGTATTTCAATTGAAATTTCATATGTAAGAAGGCTTGATATCATAGTTAACGGAAATTATGTCCTTAGCTAGCTGTCAGTAACTGCAAGCATTTGTCCGGACAGTACCTGTGTGTATTGTCTTCATGTTTTATGTACTTCATTGTAAGGGTACTCGTCTTGATAAGTTGGACTTTTTTCTAGTTTGATTTTTACTGTGAGTCCTTTTGTGTATTTATTTTTAGCCATTCACCACACATAGGGGAGGGTTTGGATCCAAGAAAACGAGTTTAACCCCACCGCAATTTTTGCGCCTGTCCCAAGTCAGGAATATGTTGGTCATTGGCTTGTCCTTGTCTTCTTATAAAATTTTAGTTTCTTGATATTTGGGTTATTGGATGTGGTTTGTTTCCATTGATTTATTCACTTTTTTTACCTTTTTTGGGCCATTTAGGGCTTACTTTATGGTGTGAGATTCCTCACTGTGTCGAAGACCATATGGTGACACCTAGATGTTTTGTTTTTTTGTCGTTTTAACCTGGATATGGCATGTTGTCTTCTTGACATTTACTCCATTTCCTTTCTTTTTCATATATTTGAACAGACGTACTAAATACAAAAAAATACCGAAGTTGCATAAAAAGCAGTAAATTTCGTTATGCTGTACACGTGTTTCAAGGAGTTACCTTTCATCAGCAGCATTAAGATCAAATAATATGGAAAGCCATAATCCAAAAGTTGTAATAAAAGAAGCACTCATTACCAAAAGAAATCGAAATAGGAAGCCAAATCCAGTACCAAGGACATCTACCGAGTGCCCTACATGGAATGAAGCCTCGGTATTTTTAAGGGGTTTGAATTTTGATAAAAACAGTCAATTTCTATAACACGCAAGGTCACATTTTCATGTCAGACAAGTCTGACTATCGGGCTAAAAGAGAGTCTGACAGACGGAAGAAGTTCGGTAATAAATTGACGCAGTAAATTTTAATTACAACAAATGACGATGTGTATTGATTATAAAGTGTATATATTAAAGACAGAATTTATATAAAAAGTTACAGCTATAATGACAAAGCTTGAAAGCAGTGGGGGACTCCTTAGTTTTTTAGCAAAGTTATCTAGAATTCAAATTTTGCGAGTTTCCAAATAAAAAGCTAGACTTCTGAGCCGATAATAATTTATAAAATTCCCAAGTCTGAAACTGTATAGATGGGCAACATACAGCTTAATGTTTGATATCGAAATCGTTTACTAGATCATTCATAACTGGTTAATCTCAGGAATTTCGTTTTTTAGACAATCTTTTAAGGAAAATTCATGCATGATCCATTCTAAATATAAACAACAAACAAACTCCTTTGGCATAAAAATGAGAATTCTTTCTTATGTTGATATTATCTGCAATATTAGCATGATTTGGCCTTCACTATGAATATTTGTGGTGAAATTGTTTTTCATAACTTTTTTGGCATTACATTTACATTTTTTGTTTGTATTTTTAAAATTGCCGGAAGCATCAACTTAAGTTCCAACAATCGGATTGAATTTACTTCTCTTTATGAAATTTATGCAGTCTCTGCATCTATTTTGATTGTGTAAAATTTTCTGTAAATAAATCCCCCTTTTAAGGCTTATTGACACATTCGTCATAGAAATATAAACTGGGCTGAAATGTTTTTTTTTTTTGCGGAAAGCTTTATATCATTTTAATTCTTTTTGTTTAACTTCTCTTTCATTCTGTCTTTGATGCACTTAACAATAATAAGCCTATTTACAGTATGTTCGAATGCTAATATGTCAGAAAATATACAAGTGTGGCGTATATTAAATTTATTCCCAGGAAATTCACGTGCAAGAGACTACCTTATACGATTTTCGACATCATTTCAACATACAAATGTATTTTGAAAATGACCCTATAAAGGAACAAAATGCACGTTAAAATGACCATACTTCTTTACAACCCAAGCTTACATTTTAAAAAAACTAATATGCAAATTTAAAAAGTTAACATTGTGTACAACTGTCCCCTTTCCTGTTTGTAAAAGTATATACTGCGTAGTTGTTTTGGCTTGACGAGTTAAAAACAGAATATTAGCTTGGGTTCGATTCAGTGATATTTTTGCCACTTGGTTGACTTTAGTAATATATAACAAAATACCGAAGTTACTGTGAATCTAATTTCTACCTATGTGCATTTCGACAACTCATGTCTCTTCAGTGCAGATCAACTAAAAATTTGGAAACCAATAAACCGAGATATGTAAAAGCTGAGAGAGAACTAATTACCAATAGGATTTGAAAAAGAGAGCCAAAATCAGTTAAGGACATAGCTATGCAAAAGGGAGATACTCCCTAGGTTTTCACAAAATTTTCTTAAATTTAGATATTGCAAGTTTTGAAATAAATCAGCACCGAAGTACTGGCTACTGAGTTGGTGAATTTAGCTTAATTCTGAATATGCGCATTTCGACAACTTATGTCTCATTAGTGCAGATCAAATCAAAACATTTGGAAATCCGTAGAAATATTGGTGCTTTTATGAGACATAAATAATTTCAGTAACAATGACATTTATTTCTAATACTTTAAATGGCAGACTAAATTATTTCAAATTGCAGATGATTAATTAAGGTCCGTTTACGAGATGGGCACTTTTAGCACGTTATCAAACGTGCCGCTGGAAAGGAATGCTTAGTAATTGTTGACATCTTGCATGGTAATGGGTGTTCAAATTAAAAACAATACTAAAGCAAAAGGTCAGAATATATACATGTAGGTGTTCTCGATTCTGAATTTTTATTTTTACAGTACTGTCGAGGTAGATTCTCAGTTTAGGTTTCCATTCGTTTTAAGGAAATGCAACATGTGGTAGCTGTGAAAACTAATAAAAGGAGCACACACCATGGGAAAGCGAAAAACCCGTAAATCTGTTACCTTCTGGTAGATCTCATTTCGACAGCTATTTGGTTCAAAGTTTATTCACCCTACCTGTAATGCACATTATCTATCAGATAATGTTTTAGAGATATAATCATGTATATATTCAAACATTTACCGATTTCATGGATAGAAAATACATAAATCGATTAAGGAAGATGTGGTCACAAAGTTATAGTTTTAACTTTAAAATCAGAAATTGTAATCTTGTTTAAACAATCAGTATGACCTAAAAAAATCAAAAATTAATAAAAAGACTCCAAATGAGTGTCAAAACTTCAAGTAAATCTGCAATTTTTTTTAAAGTTGTATTTCCAATTGGGGCGGACTGCAATTTGAAATACAACTTTTTCAATACCAAGTTTAAGCATGTAACAAATAGTAGAGTCAGTATCTACATTCATTATAACTAAATAAAAATCGTAACTGTCGCCCTAAAAGACTGCCTGACAGACAGACGAACGGATTGTTATAAGTATCTGGCTCTTCGCTGCAGATCTAGCTTCAAAGATGTGTAAAGATTTTTAGTGAATAAACACCGAAAGCTTCGAAATACGAATCAAAGGACTAAGCTTTGTAGCAATGAAATAGTCCTTAGTTTTCAAAAATTTAAATATTGCAAGTTTCAAAACAAAGTATGTCGATGATTACTATACTATATTGTCCAAGTCTGAAAGGAATAATTTGACAACATACAGTTTTGATATTTGATATTGAAATCTTTTAGATTATTCTCATTATGTTAATCTCATTAACTTTCTGTTTTGTTTAAATAATGTTCTTAGGGAAAGTTTCAGACATGAGCTGTTCTAAAAATAAACCACAAACAAGCTCCTTCGGCATAAAATGAAAATATTTGCTGTGTGATGTTATCAGCAATATTAGCATTATATGGCCTTCACTGAAAATTTTTGTGGTAGCATTGTTTTTCATACCTTTCTTGGTGTTTCACAATTGGCCGGAAGCATACACTAAAATTCCCACTATTGGATTGAATTTACTTTTCTATTAATGTAGTCGCTGCTACTGTTTTTTCTGTTTATTTTCTCTTGATTCTTGACCCTTCCTGTCGTCTTCTTATGTAAATTTTTTACTGTTGATACTCCCCAATAAAGGCACAATGTCACATTCGATATGGTACCATCAAATTGGGCTGACACAGAAATCACGATCGTTTTACTACTTTCTTTGATGAACCAAAAATACGGAACATCATACTCTCTACAGTAATATAAACGTAGATATATATTGTATTTAGTATTGCCATGGCGACTGTAATTCTGAAAAATTTGATCAATCGATACATGGTGTTTTACATGCAAAACATTGGTTCTTTTTTGAAAACATTCCTCTTCATGTCGTCTCACAGGAAACAATTGTCTCAATAATATTCACATTTTTAATCATATTTAAATTATATTGCTTTAGTTTGTTAGAGACATCTTAGAATCCTCAGAATTTAAGCATTTCATCCCCTCCGTTCCCCTCTTGTATCAAAATCTTATAATATTTTCACTAAATTAAGTTTGATTTAAAGCAGACAGCAGATATGTTCACAAACTTTTCCTTGGGCATTACAAATTGTTCTGCTTCCGACATTTTCGTACAGAAAATAATAACTGAAAATGTGGCCTTCATTATGGATGGTCGTGGTAAGAAATTCATCTTTATAATTCTGTAACTATTTTAAGCTTTCAAGAAAAGCAATACATTTTTTGTTAAATAATTTAGTTATTGTTTTTATTTTGGACTTGTTCAAAGACGGCAACTATTCTTATCAAATCCTGTGTATGTTTTATTGTGTTAATTTGGTCTTGTCGAAAGACAACATTTTGTTCTCTAGAAAGTAGCACTTGCTTTGCAACAAATAGATGTACTACACCGAAAAAAGGTCTTTCATAATTCTGAAAACAAAAATCTGGTTTAGGGCAAAACAATACTATTGGACCATATCTTCAACTTTTGAAAAATGCTTATGTGGATTTTAACGCGCGAGACAACTCCAAGCATACCATAAAACTTATAAAGGGAGCTTTAAGTCCATTTTTCTGTTGTTTTTAGCATCTTTATGACATCAAAATCATCATGCAATAACCAAATGAATGTTTTGTTAAGGAAGGAGTCAGTAATTGTACTTTGAAAATTCCAAACTGGATGATCTCATAGGGGAAATCCCCATAAATATGGATAGTTTGTAAAAGTTTGTGAGCGATTACATTTATACTATGATATGTCAAATATAACTGTATATTGTATATTGCATTTCCAGATATCTCTTACAAATATGTCAAATGTAACTGAATATTGCATTTTGAGATATCTCTTACAAATATTTCAAATGTAACTGTTTATTGCATTTCGAGATATCCCATACAAATATGTCAAATGTATCTGAATATTGCATTTTGAGATATCTCATACAAATATGTCAAATGTAACTGTATATTGCATTTCCACATATCTCATACAAATATGTCAAATGTAACTGTATATTGCATTTCCACATATCTCATATAAATATGTCAAATGTAATTGTATATTGCATTTTGAGATATCTAATAGAATCTATAAGTTTGAACTGAAACTGTATTTTCAGATGTTCTAAAAATAAAGGACATACAAACTCTTTGGGCAAAAAAAAATATGTGATGTTTTGTGATGTTATCATCCAAATTAGCATTATGAGCATTATATTATCCTAACTGTGAATATAAGTGATAATATTGTTTTCCAACCTCCCTTGTCATTTCGTTTTTTTCATCAGATGCCGGAAGAATACCGAAAATTTCCATCTTTGGATTAAAATTTTCTACCCTTAACGAAAGTTCATATCGTGTTTATTCTATTCATTTCCTAGTCGTCTCCGAATGCAATTGTTCAGTGATGATTCTACTGTTGTTGTCACAAACTACATTCCCACAGCTTCTGCCGCCAAGCATTCCGTTACAACTGCTAACTATATAGTTGTTCACAAGAACATTTGTGTTCAGTTTTATTTTGTTTGAGATACTAGCCATATGTGATTCCTCATGTAGGTTTATTGCTTTCACCTGTAGATATATCATTATTTTTTCCAAATAAAGGCTAATTGCGTTGAAATGTAATGTTCATGAAAAGCATATTGCAATATAGTAGTAATATTTAAGAGAAGCGTTTTTTATAGATTCGGTCGGGTTCGTAATAAATCAGAAAAAATGTAGGTTTGTAATTAGTACCAAGTGAATACCGATTTTCACCTGAAAGATCAACAAGCGGAAATTCAGAAATAATTTGTCGATCGAAAAGTCTAGCAATGGTTTTATTTTTGTCCTAAGGAAGCGACATTTCCGCTACCAACTACTACTCTATAGTTTTCTGAACAAACAAAGGCATATTTCAACAAAATAATAATAGTAATTATTCAAAATGAAAAAAAAATATTGCTACTGAAATATCTTATTTGTTACACTAGTATGCAAGTAAGTACTTGCTATTCAGTAAGAATGCTTACTTCTCTCTCAAACTCATACAGCTTACTGTGCACAATATTCATCAATATCTGTATAAAATCACCCTATATATGATTTTATTATTCTATATAATCAATTTGATTAAGGATTTGTATAAAAGTCAATGATTTGATAATGTGAGTAGATTGTGGGTTTCTTCTAGTCATCAATGTTTTTCTCTTTATTATCCCTCTATATTGCTCTATTTTATCCCTCAAAATACTAAAATATGGAAGTTGCATAATGAGCAATTAATTTCATCATGCTGTACATGTATTAATTTCAAGGAGTAACCTTTCATCAGCAGCATTAGAGTCAATTAATATGGAAAGCCATACTCCAAAAGTACTCAAAAAAGAAGTACTCATTATAATTTAAAATCGAAATAGGACGAAAATTACAGTACCAAGGGCATCCACCAAGTGCCATACACGGAATGAAGCCCGGTATTTTTAAGGGTTAGAGTTGTGATAAACAGTAATTTTCTATTAAACGCAAGGTATATTTTTCATGTAAGACAAGTCTGACTATTCGGCTGGTGAATACCCTCGGGGATCTCTGGTCCACCAGCAATGGCAATGGCCCAATTGTTTCAAATACTAAAATACCGAAGTTGCATATTCAACGGTAAATTTCGCTATGCTGTACATGTTACACGTGTTTTAAAGAGTAACATCTCATCAGCACCCTTAGAATCAAATAATATTGAAAGCCATAATCCCAAAGTAGTCAAAAAGCAGTACTTATCACCAAACCGAAATTGGACGCCAAATCCAGTGTCAAGGACATCCACGGAGTGCCGAACACAGAATGAAGCCTCGGTAATGCTTTAGTTTTATGAAGTTTTTTGTTTTTTGTTTTTATCAATTCCTTGTTGTCTTGGTGTAAATTTGCATTTGTATTGCCGCCGTGTAAGAGGGAGGTTTGTCGCGCCAGAAAACCGGTTTAATTCACCATTTCTCTTGAATTGCCTTTACCAAGTCAGGACCATTGCGTTCTGTATATAATTTTCCTGTGAATGCCAACCTGCTTTGTCTTTTCGCCTCTTGACTTAGGCTCTTGACAATTCTGGTAATTTTGTTATTACCCCCATTTCATTTTAACAAAAAAATGAAGTTTTAGCTCTTGTATGAGTGGAAATATGAAAAAAAGAAAGGAAATCGGGTAAATGTCAAGGTGACAACATCCCATATCCAGGTTAAAACGACAAAAAACAAAACATCTAGGGGTCACCATATGGTCTTCAACACAGTGAGGAACCTCACACCATATAGTAAGCCCTAAATGGCCCCGAAAAGGTAAAAAAGTGAATAAATCAATGGAAACAAACCACATCCAATAACCCAAATATCAAGAAACTAAAATTTTATAAGAAGACAAGGACAAGTCAATTACCAACATATTCCTGACATGGGACAAGCGCAAAAATTGCGGTGGGGTTAAACTCGTTTTCTTGGATCCAAACCCTCCCCCTATGTGTAGTGAATGGCTAAAAATAAATACACAAAAGGACTCACAGTAAAAATCAAACTAGAAAAAAGTCCAACTTATCAAGACGAGTACCCTTACAATGAAGTACATAAAACATGAAGACAATACACACAGGTGCTATCCGGACAAATGCTCGCAGTTACTGACAGCTAGCTAAGGACATAATTTCCGTTGACTATGATATCAAGCCTTCTTACATATGAAATTTCAATTGAAATACTTCTAAATAGATTTGGTATAACATCATCAATTATGAAAGAAAAACATGATATTGTGCAATGCCAAATACTGCCAATATGAAAAATTGTTTAAATTTAGTAATGGTGTAAAGCATTTAGGAGATGATCAATATTTTTGCCAACAAAAACCAGAAGTAAAGATTTAACAACAATGCTGTATTTATATCCTTTATGAATAAGTTTGTCCAACGGATTAATAAGTTTGGAAGGACAATTTTTGAATTTATGCGCTTTGTAAATGATATTTCCATAGAAGTGTGGATGTGAAATGCCCTGATGTATAAGAGCCCTGCATGTAGAACCAAATTTTCTTAATAAGTCAATGTATCTATAATAAAATTTAGAGAATGTTTTTATCAATTTATGATATCTAAACCCTTGATGCATAAGTTTTTCAGTGAGACAAATATTTCGGTCGTTGAAGTCAGAAACATTACTACATACTCGTGCATATCGAACAAGTTATGAAATGTAGACCCCGTAAGAAGGGGCTAAGGGAACATCGCCGTCGAGATGGGGGAAATTGACTATAGGGAATGAGAAATCATCCCTTATATCATAAAGTGTACATATATCTTGGTGAATCTTTGTAAAATTTTCTGTATAGACTGGTCTGTGTACCCTGTTTTAATGAAGAAGGTATAAATAAAAAATAAAAAAGTAAAACAACATGTACTACTATCCTTGTCATAAACACTCATAAGCTGATTTATGTATATCCGTTATTTAGCTGGTTATATAAGTAAAGATTCACGTTTATGAAACCTGCACGAAATCCACTTTTTAAGTACTATTTTCTTAAATAAATGTAAAATTTTTAGACATAATAACAATGGTAGTAGGCTTGGTTTTCCCTTTCGGGGCCTTAATTTTCACCTTCACCTGAATTTGTCTCTGTGAGAGATGTCTAGTCGAGAATAGTTTTCTCTGATATTTCCAGTACATATACAAAAACATACACGCAGACCTTCCTTCTTGGTACCTAGTCTTCGATTTGAAACACGCCAGACCTCGAAAGCTTCCGCTACCTTGTACAAATGTATCTTTTAAATTGGGTTTAACTTTTAAATAAGAACACAAAATTAATTCCGGAAACGACATATTTTAATAATAGAAAAAAGTTATGAAAAAGTCGAATTGATGACGAGGAATAAAAAGAGGTCGGGTACCAAATAGTTGAAACTAATGTACAAATGGCTGATATTAGTGTGGAAGTAATTGATTCAAACTTTATTGAAAATGCATAAAATGGCATTTAGTTCAGAGAATAACCGTATTTTAAATCCGAGCTTCAAATCCAAAGTCAAAAGAAAATTGCAAAGATTAGATATAGAGAAAGCTTCGACATTTTTCGTGGAAGATGACAAACGAGTAAGTAATATTTCGCTAACACACAGGGTAAAGTCAATACTTGATTTTATACATAATCAAAAACTTCTATTGTTCTATGCCTAATTACATCTAATGTTCCTGTTAAAACTAAAATTGTAATTAGGAAGTTTCTAGCTGGACCATCTTGTAAAATTTCTATTCAGCTGTCGCAAAAAAGTCTGTGGTCAATGAATCTTTCAACTTCAAAACTGGAAACTCTAAAATTCCTTACTACAGTGAAAAAATGATAAAATTAAGAATAGGATCAAAATATGTTTTTTAATTGAACAATTTGAATAAAAGATCAGCAATTTTACTTTAAAAAGTATAAATTACTGAATTATGCTTTGCGCAATTCCGATTTAGTCGAAACGTAGAATTTTTCGCTCATGTCGGAATTCTTAGGTGGCTGTAATTCCGGTTTAGTTGCTCAAAAACGAAAAAATCATAGGAAGTTAGATTTCCGAGATAGGCGCATTTTGTATGTAGCAAAGGATGTCCATTAATTTTGATTACTCTCAATTCGGAGTTAGTCAAGTAGTAGTAATAAGTTGTGCACCTCTTAATTTTGACAGTTGATTACTAGTTGTTTTATTGATTCTATTTGCAAGATCAGACAGGACACCCCTATTAAACTGGGTAATGTTTAGGCAAAAGTGTATGCTCAAATGTCAAAAACCGAGACTTAACATTATCCTAAACCGGGACAATACGTTACCCAATATTACTCAAAATAGACATTTGCTTACATTTTCTCAACCGGCCTAAGCATTATTCAACCGGACTAGAACTCTAGTTACCTAAACTGTTAGCAGAGAACTGTGATTAATATGGATGATGAAAAGCAGACCTGTTTTCCACTAAGATTTTGCTGTCGTTTCTACGACTTTTGACCTCAAATTAAGCCCTATTCTTTTACCTGCGATTTCTGCGTAGTGGTACAAATGGGTTTTTTGGGGTTAAATTTGTGCATCCGATTTAGGATCCTTTTTTGATTGTTTAATAGATTTGAAGAAACCCTAGAGCTGTGCGAAAGTTGCCGGAGTTCTTTATGAGATTGATAAGTTAAAAGTTTTACGCCCAGTGAGTAATATTTCAGCCAAATCAGGATTTGAACAAAGAAATCAAATAATAAAACAATAAGAAAGATATATTGGTTGAAAAGACAACGAATTTTTATTGCCACTGAGAAATGGATAGGGGTATGAAATATAGCCCTATTTACGACCCCCATTGATATTTGGTCTTGAACGAGAAATTTAGAGGTGATGGGTATGGAAATGTCCTATTAGTTATGTGGTTATACAGAAAGCCTGACCGCGAGACTTTGTAGACAAAATGTAAAGAGAAACACCACGCCCCACGCATCTTTTATATTTCTAGAACAAGAGCAGACTCTGTGAGTCGTGTACAGGGCTAATTTTCCCCCCC
>MJUU01068307.1:11472-23675 GCA_002080025.1 Modiolus philippinarum | reverse complement strand
CCTCCTTAGAACACATATGTACACACACCCACAAACAACATAAAAGCACACTGAGAAAAATAATCAGTAAATTTTACCAGAAAAAACAGTAAATATTACTGTCCATTCAAATACTGACAAATTAGTAAGTTTTACTATTCATTTAAGTAAACTTTTACTGAACAGACTAGTAAAGTTTACAATCATTTCAAGTACTCTATTTACCAATCAAACAGTAAAATTTACTAGTGTATATGGATTGCAATACTGGACATGTAAGTGTATTCTACTGCCTTGTGAAGTAAGTTCTACTATAAACTGTAGTAGATTAAACTGTTTTTTTTTATTAGAATTTACTAATGCCTTGGTAACTACTGTTCATTAAAACACTACTGCCATAATAAGAAATACTAATATGGTATTAAATCTCAAATGGCAATTCCATTTCTTAAAATGTGATGCCAATTTGTCCTTGTTATTGTCTGACCACTTAATACACTCGCATCAGCTTTTCAAACTTTTACCTTGGTACTGTTTTAGGGTTAGAGAAGTAACACGTACCATTGGATTTTCATTGGTTTTGTCTAAGGGTTAGAAAATGACAATTATCAATCAGTCATCAAACAGGTCTTTCAATACTATATTCTAGCTGGCTGTGTGACGGGTGCCATGCGTGGAGCAGATCATGCTTACATGTCCGGAGCACCTGATGATACCTCAGTTTTATAGGGGTTCACACTGCTAGTGCTTTAGTATTGTTTGTTTTGTCTTTGTCATACTGTCTCAGTTCGTGTTGCTGTGAATTGCCGTGATTTTGGATTTATGATTTTAGAATTTCCCCTTTCCTTGTTCTTGCTTCGGTATTCGTTTGCCGATGTATTAAAAACCAGTGGTTGTAAGTGGCATGCATTTCTTTCATGAGGACCAATTTTCATAGATTTTAACACCAGCTTTATCCTGGAAATACAAATAGACTTATGTACATTTACTTCATATCCCTTTAATTGTTCATCAAAGAAATGTGGTTGTCCAGTTGAGTTATTATCTAAAACATTTAAATACAAATTTATTCAAAAGAATCACGACTTCTTTCAACCTTTGAGAAATAATAGTTTTTTAACAGCTAGTTTATGACATGACCATAGGTTGTATGACTGGTACTCAGAGACAGAAGGCAGACACAAAACAAACATGAAATGTACAGAATTTATTTTTTATGTGCAAAGATATCAGATAATAAATGATGTAATACAAGTAACAAAGGTCATCAGTTATAAGAAAATCAATTATGATGACATAAATAATCAGGTGCATAACACTTAATTATATTGACCATACATTGAAATAAGGAATAGGATCTACTCTTTGATTACTTAAAAGGTTCAATTACCAAATCAAGATAACATTAGCATAGTCTCTTAAATATGTAAAGCCTGTCTAATATAGACTTACCCAAAAATACTTCGAAGCTTTATTCACAGAAATCATTAAATGGTCCCTGGACTGCAAAATTGAGGTCAAGGTCGCAGGCCATATGGCAGACCATAATTTACTAAATATCTATTTAGAAAAGTCACCCATCAAATTCCAGTGGAAAGGATCATATATCACCCAACCAAAAGGATAGTCAGGATCTTTTTTGTTGTTGTTGTAAATGTATCTTATAACAAACAAGCAATTAAGCACTTTAATAGTCTTTCCCTCCACAAAAATTAAATGCAATAAATGTTGACATTATTAGTTAATAATTAATCTTGGAAATTATTCTAGAGTAAAGCCACACCAAATTAATTAGTAGTTCTTCGAGATTTTGGCCAAAAAAATTGGAGCGAGCGAGCGAAATTTTTTTTTTATTTTTTCTTGTCCGGTGTTTCAATAATGTCTCAAATATGCTCATTTGAACCTGCATAACAGCTTACATTCAACCTCCAGACTTAAAAGGGCATTTGCGATAAATCAACAACAACTATTTCACATTTTGACCTTCTGTTACATGATATCTATAGCCACAACTACATGTATATGTTGTTCAGCACTACACTTTTCAGTATGCATATTGATCACTAACTAGTCTACCAAAGAATTGTGTAAAGTAACCTTGGGTTATTTTATTTTCATGTAAATAATCACTAGAATTCATTTAAGATGTACTTAACTAGAAACTGTTGCAAAAAAAAAACAAAACAAAAAAAAACAAAAAAAACAGAAGCAGATTCAAAAATGATAATCACATATGTTCAGCTTGCAGAGTTGGTCAATATCTGGCAGTGATTATCTTAAACAGGTGCTCTCCCTTGATAATTCTTATGATGTCTTAGAAATATTCCACTATTTGTGTTTTAAAAACCTAAATGTATAAACCTCCATACAAAGAACAACAATGATTAAGATGCATGCAGGAAAGTTTTGTCTTATGTAGTAAGTAAAATTATTTATGTAAATTTAAAAAGCTTTTTTGTCAGTGGTACATGTATATACTGACATGACTGATGTCATCATGTGAATGCACTTTTAACATCAGATTCATGGCTTGTTCTATTGAATACGACTCATTCCAAATTCATATTGATACTGTTTCACTTATTGAACAGACAAGAAGAGTTAACCAGTTAAGTTCATCTTACTAGGCTTTCCCACATTTGGCTGTTTGTTTGTTCATTGTTTCAAAACTCTGTAATAATCTTTACATCAGACTGTAAAGTTAACACTGAATTATGTACACTATGAAAAAGAAAGGAAATGGGGTAAATGTCAAGGAGACAACATCCCATATCCAGGTTAAAACGACCCAAAACAAAGCATCTAGGCCTAGTGGTCACCGTACGGTCTTCAGCACAGTGAGAACCCCCGGGGAGGAACCTCACACCACTAGTCCTAAAACAACTTTTGTCTGTTGTGTATATTAATGTTCAAAATTAAAGTTTGCACAACAAACGAAGGTTTATGTTTAGGACTAATCTGTACACACTGATATTTATTTACGCAAATCATACACAAAAAATTGTAATACAATGTAGGTGCAAAACGCGAAATTCAACTAAAGTTGAAAACAATTGAAATGTCAAACCGTAACCAAGCCGATACAAGATTTTAAATACCACTCAAGTATTTGCGGAGAGAATTAGACAGGACGGCTTGAATAATTCAAGTTTGACGCCTCACGACTACTCATAAAAGGCAGTTGACCGTTTTACTCCGTTCCCACATCATTTTCTTGCGGCCATGCCATCTGAATCAGAATAACGCTTAACTACAATGCATTTTCCCTTATTTCAAGCGCATAAATGACACAGATTCGATTTTTATAATTTCCGAATCAAATTCGTGAAAACTTTTTGTTGATTTCAACGTGCGGGATTTTTATTTTTATTTTTTTATTTTGATTTTGGAAAATTAGGAGCGGGAAAATAATTTTTATTTTTAAATTTTGATTTTGCTAATTTAGGAGCGGGATTTCCAAAGAACTACTAATTAATTTGGTGTGGCCTAATAGTCAGAATGTTTTGTCAAGTTCTCAGATGAAAACTACTCTTCACAAAGAAATATTTACAATTGAAATACCACAAACATACATGAGGCAAAAACATGCAGAATTGGAGATTTTTAACTACTTGTTTGTATATCAGTCCTTTAACTTTTTCAAAGTGTGTCCATATACTCCAAAACAGAAAAATAACAGTTTCACAATGTCACCAAACCAATTCCAGTGGTACGGATACTGAAGTCACCACACCAAAAGGACAGTAAGGATCTTTTATGGTTCAAATTCATTGAAATGTTTAAATCCATAACAAAATGCTATTTGATATACACTTAAACAATCTTGCCTTAAATAAAGACAATGTTTATTTACAACACAATAAAAGCACTAAATATGTAAAGCAAGTTTTCACTTCGTATTAATTTTAAATACAAAGACTTTCACCAAATTGTCAAACTCAACTAAACATAATTAATAATACAAATTTCAAAGAATGATCAGTTCATAAATGTCAATGATATCTCATATTAAAAACTCCAAGGGTTTCTATAACATTCAAACATGAAATTCAGCAATATAAACAAGTAGAAAGTGTGTATGATAACATTGTTCAAATTGACATAAACTATGTAAATGTGAAATTCTTTAAAAAAAAAACTATTTTGCTGAAAAACTAGTGCATCTTTGAATTATCAACACTGCTTTATGCCAGTTACATCAGAAATGGACTTGTATAGGCAAAAGTATCGAAAAGGGAGACAGATATGTATATACAGAAATGGGTAAAAATATATCTACTCCTTCCACTTATGTGATCAGTGCATATAACATCATATCTACTCTAGTCTATTCTAAATTTATCTACTCAGCAAAACTTATGTAAATATTGTATTTACAAAAGGCTGTCAACATAGCTTGAATCAATGAACTGCAAACAATTCTGTTTTATATAAAACCAAATGTCATTGATAAAAGTTAAAATTTTGCATAGCTATGTCAAATTTTGACCTTTCCGCTAAATTTTTAGAGCAACAGTGGCCATGTTTCCAAACCTTTTGAAGGTTATTTGTCTAGTCTATCTTTCTGTGATGTCATGTTTGTCAAAAAATCAAAATCAGTTCTTTTCTAGATATACTAACAATATTCATATCAGTATTGGTTTACTTTTCTCAGTTGAAAATGTTTATAATAGGCAACAAAAGACAGTGATGACAATAGATCAAAATGCCATACTGGCCAAGTGAACTAATAAAATGAATGTTTACCAGTATATCAAATTTGGATAAAAATCACTTATTTCTTAAAATACTTTAGCCCTCTCCCTGTTCAGTTCAGTGATTACTGAGATAATTTTTTTATCTACTCTACCTCCATCATTAAACCCCATGAGGCAATTCTGAATCAGCATCAAACTCTTTTCTATAGCTTTCGGATATACCAAATTAAAACTATATATTGAAGCTATAAGTTCCAAAAATGTTTCACAACTGAAGATGTTAGTGTTGTCAATTTTTAGAGTCAACGCATCTGTGTCCATTGTTAAAATATTATCTCTTACAACAACTTGGAACGATTCGTCTGTTTCTTTTGGTTGTCCAAAACAGAGAATTTTTTCAAACTTCTCCTTCAGCAAAATGGCAATTCCTAATATTGCTGCACATTGACTGGTATCTGAAAAATACAAAGAAATGCTTCATATGAGTCTCTTATGGAAAAGAAAGGTATAATCAGTCATTATATGATACACCATCATGTTTGAAATTGGTTCAGTCTTTATCAAATAAGACAAATGAAAACGATTCAATCTGTTCTAATCTTGCCATACGAAACCCTTTGGGACATGGGCTGATACATATTCAACCACAAAATTTCTTGAAGGTCAACATATAATATCCCTTTACTGAAGCAGTAGGTTTTAAGAAGTTGCAAAAAACAGTCACATGACAATTCAACAACTTAACATTTTAATATTTTCAAATAATTCTTATATAATTTGCATAATAGGAGATATGCTGATATGATTGGTTGAATTTACTTCCGGTGGCAGTTTCTGAGGTGGTTTATTTTTCGATAAACGGCGTTGACCGAACTACAGTTAAGTTCACCTTACTAATTCATACGCCAAGACAATCATGTACAACAAAACATGTGATTGGTAAAATAAAAATGAGAATTTAATTACTTATCATCAAATCAAAAGAATTATAAGGGTTAAATACAGTTTGAAAGGAATTTATTGTAGTAAAAACGGGACCAAGTCACCTTCAGACTTTTATTTGTTTGTGAGTGAATTGGTCCTGTTTATATTCCAATAAATTCCTTTAAAACTGTGTTTAATCCTATAATCATCTATATAATCAAACAAAATAGCTGTCTTGATACCTATTCATTTACGGTCTACAACAGATTTATCACTTTTTCAGACATGTAAAACTTTTTATCGGTAATTTATACGTGTTTCCCTTGATCTCGTGAAGCAAATATTTTCAGTATTTGCTACTGCGGGAAAACGGAAAAAAATTGGCAAAAAGTATCTCAGGCCAGGCCTTCTTTGTCCATCAGAATCAATGTAAACAAAGAAATGTACATCTTCATCATACAAATTCTTTTACTAATCAATATTCAATTTGACGATTTGTTGAAAATTGACAGCAATTTTTCAGAATTTGTTCTATCAAATGATTAAGTTAATTAACGATAAAAAGAATAATATAAGTTTTGTTTTTAATACTTCAAATATTGTCTCCAGTATTACACTTGCCCACAAGTGGGCTCGTCCATTATTGTCGACAATGTTTTTTGTATCAAAAACAAAACTTCCATTATTCTATATTTAACCATCTTTTTGCAAAAAAAGAGTCTGTCACAGTAAAATGTCAGTTACAATTTAACTAATACTAGTAACCTTTTCATATTTTAAACAACTTACATTTCCTTTGCTCCTCTGATCGTTGAACTTTAACTTGATCATACACATATCTTTGAAAGTCCTGCATTTTCCTGGTATTTGATAAACTAATTATAGCATCTTTGTATCTGTCCAGGCCATCAAAGATAAGATCCTCCAAGTCTTTCTTTTCGGTGTTTGGTCCAAGTCTTGTGAATTCCAGCAGTTACTAAAAATAAAGAAGCAAGAACGTGACAATCATCAAATTTGTCAATGAAACGTTTTGAAAAATTTATTGGCAAGTGAATTATCTTTGATGTCCCGAAAGTAAAACAGTTTGTGCTCAGCAACACATGGCTCTTTGTTATTCCTATGTTGATGAACTCTTCAATTCAAGGCATTTCTCTATATCATATCCTTTTTGTTCAGCCTGTATTAGCAAAAGTCAGCATATATTATCAGATATGTTTTTTTTTGTTAAGATATTAATTCTTATTCTAATATGGCTTCCTGTATTAGCTTTGTAAATAGAGTCATGTTATAATACCAATATAACACTCTTAGCACTTGCGCAAAAGATGCATAGTTTCTGTTCCATATTTTGAATCCGTTTTTCATTTTAACTGTCAAAATCTACCATCCACTGACAAATTTTTAATTAAATTCGTTTCCGAAATTCATTATGGAATTTTTTTCTTCTTGAAAAGGCAATATGTTCTGGACAAACTTTAATTTTTCCTACTTGTGACGTCACAAATAAAATCGTAATGTCCGGTTCGTAAGCAGCGTTGGTTGGAAAGTTGGTATGGAGATTAAGAGGACTTGAGGCATTTTCTACGGTTAAAATAGCAATTAAATCAAACAAAAGTAAGCTTTTATTGTATTTGTAGAAAGTTTTTTGTCAGCGAGTTTGTTTATCAAAATCAAAATGTTACTGAACCATTAGATAGTCGCTGCTCGCTTCGGATATAAAATGGATGAAATTTCCATATAAGAATCGAAATAAATCATACCCGCCAAATACTATATTGTCATTATAACATGGGCTTTCGTTGTTTTTGCATATTTTACCCCTCGCTAAAGCTCGGGATAAAATATTTGCAAAAACAACTCAAGCCCATGTTATAATGACAATATAGTATGGCGGTCATGTTTTATTTCTTAAATGATTTATACTATGTAATAGGTCTTCAGCATTATTCATAATACAATTTCATTGGAATATGGCTCTTTTTCATTTTCAAAACCAAGGCTTGTTGTACATAATTAATGCTTAAGGTCTTATAAAAAATTATGCATTTCCTCCGATAATCCAAGAATTAGTTCATGCATAGCCATTTTGACAGTACATATAAGTTTGTGGGTGGGATTGTCTTATTAAAATATAACTTCAGGCATTGACAAGTTACATGTATATTTGTTGGAAGATTTAAGGCATAGTTTACATTTTCCAATAATAGAAAAATTTAGTACCTGTCTTCTGTCTTTCATGAATGGATATTCCATCACTAGTTCTTGTAATGCCTTATTTTGCTTCACAACAGCATATCTTCTATCTGCAAATGTTAAATCCATTTTCAAATCAACCAGTCTGAAATCCTGCTCTGTTTTCTTATGCTCCTGTTTTAGCCAATTTGTATGGAGTCTGATGGATTCATCGTCTTCACTTTCAGGTCTCTTTGGGAGGTAATTTGACATTCCCCATGTCAGATTTTTTTTTTCTTTTGGAATGTGATCATCGCTTGTGTCTACTACAGATTTCCTTTTTTTTGCTTTTACTTCTGGCAGATTGTTATCCTTCGATTTCCTTTCATTCTGCCACTTGTATTTAAGTTTTTCCCTCCAGTACACCTGTAATTATATCAGTATGTATGTTAAGCAAAAAAAGACATTTCAATATTTCTAATTATTTCATAAACTAAAATTTCATTCAATGGTACATCATATATTTTTAAACACTGGAAAACATTTATAAAGCAATTTTTTTTATTAAAGCAATACTGCAATCTGCTTATTTTTAGCATGATTAGGAGGTTACTGGTACATATACACATAAAAGATGTAGTTAATATGTACATATAAGCTTTGAAGACCTTGTATTATTTCATTCACAAGTTATCAGTCAGAAACCTCAAGGGGATGGACGGACAGACAGACAGACAGACAAACACAGGACTGTGGGTATCACTTAATACCTCGTCACTACGTGTGGCTGGGAACGACGTTTGGCCAGGTATAAAAATCATATTGAGTGTGTGCAACACAACAAATGCCACACAGCAGCCCCTTTATTAGTTTTACATGTATAATAGTTAAGACATTGTTTTAAAATTTTGACCGCTATGACTTGACCTTTGACCTAACTAATTTTTCTTAGCATATCTATGTTTCTCTTGACTAGACCTCAGGTTAAAACTTGACACACATATCCTTGGTCTTGAGCATAAAAACTTCAGACTGTGACTAATGGTTGATTTTTACCATGTTTAGAGAAGAAAACTTGATACTATATACATACATGTACATTTCTTATGACAAGATACATGTACACAAGAAGGTGGGAAAATATCAACTGTTTTTATCTACTATTCTAATATGGCACTCTTTTTTTAGCTTTGTGAACAAACATATGCTCTAAATCAAAAAGAGAATACCTGGATTGTACAACATCAAATCATCAATAATGTACATCTTGCATATTTCATTTACAAATATTTTTTGTTAAAAATAAACTTTTTTAAATAGCTGCAACAAATGAAGACACAAATTGAAATCTTTCTGTCATTATTTGTAATAGAGGTGGTGGATCAAGTGGCGGGGGGTGGGGGGGTTGTATCCCCTAATACTTTGATATATTTTAAATTCCTAGGTTTATTTTTAGAAAAATTCTGTACAGGGGCCATCTTGCAAAAATTATGGGTCGGGTCCCTTCCACAGATGCTAGCCCCTATGATCCCTCATGCCCTCTTATACTCTTTACAGAAAGTCGAGATTGGGTGGGAGAATAACTTCCTTGAAATTTGTATATGGGGATGTGTGTCAAAGTTGGGTGCCTTTTTTTTTGGCAAATTCTAGTGTTTATTTGAATTGTATATACTGATATTTTCCTTTTTGGTATATTTTCATCTCATATGGTTATAACAGGTTTTAATGTGGCCCGTCTATTCCAGTTGGTATCAAAATTATGAGAATATGTATGAAAAGTAGTCAATTTTATTGTGATTTATTATGCCAGATTCTTACATGGCTCTTGTTAATTGTCAGCCAGTATAATACCAGTAACTATATGTTTCACACATGCATAAATGGTATCAGAATATGAGTAAACAGGTTGAAAAATAACAATGTTTTTAATTTTGTTTGTCTTGGTTTGTGAAGGACATACATGTTAATAATATTTTTAACTCAATGCTATTCAGACACATAAATTGGTTTTGTATTGCTTTCAATTCGGTCTGTTTGAAAATGTCAGATTGTGTATTGTGACGTGGTAGAACACACAGCAATGGAAACTGGAAAACGGCCTTCTCGCTTTCTCTTAGGTCGGTTTAGAAAGGAAAATTCCATTTTCTGTCATATTAGAATCGAAATAATTAATGGCAGGTGTATGCGGTTATTGTCATTTAACCATGGGCTGGGCCTTTATATTCGTAAATTTAACCCCTCGCTAACGCTCTGGGTTAAATTGGAATATAAAGGCCCAGCCCATGACCATATACCTGCCATGAATTATTTCTTAATTCTATGATTTCCCTTTCTCATCTAAAAAAAACGCCCCAATTCATACAATTTCAGGTTTTTTTTTTTGGATGGCTACAATATGACAATATTTATTTGGGTACATTATGGATTTAGATGACATTCTAGTATAAATTCGGGTGGTAAAACTGGTATACTAGATTTGGACCCCCAGCCGTATATTTTACTAGAGTTACCACACCTCCCCCCCCACCCCCCTTTTCTTGGGTCTGGATACGCCACTGCTAATGTAGATTTCGACATATCTTTGTGTACTTAATATCTTTTATGCATTAAGGATATGCAAGGATATTCAACTAAATGTTTTACCATCAACAAAAAGAATAAAACTAAGTCTCGTGGTCAAAGGCAAAGCATCAAAAAGCACAGGGGAGATCATGGTGGCCATTTTCCTCTTCTTCACTTTTATCCTCCGGTAAGTGGAGCACCAAACATTCTTGGCGTGAACCGGGAACCAGCTCTCACTTGCTCATTGCTCAGCCTAATATTCGATATTTTGTTTATTCAAAATGCATACTAAATTTTCAACAAGAAAAGGATCTGGACTAAAATAACCTTCAGAAAAAGGGGTCGATTGAGAAATGGAGTTCCAAAATTGGGGTTTCAGTAGTTTTTTTTCCCGAATTCTGCACGAAATCTATAAACTTTGCAGGCCAGAAAAATGGAATTTTAAAACCCGAATCTTCAATGCTATTTCAATATCGCATTCTCAGAGATCGCTTAACCCGGGATGTTGATCAGAAAAAAACTCAACAAAAACGATGTTATAATCTATATAATTAAAGTTTCGGATAACTTGAAAGTATTATGCATTTACGATCAACACATAACTGAAAAAACTTTTACTAAAAACTACTTAAAAATTGTGTAGTTTTGAAAAGAACATAAAATACTTACATTAGTTCTCTCCACGTTGTTTTCTTTGTTCTGTCTGTGCGTCTTTTCTCTATAGCGGCGGGAATGTAGCCCACCGAGAGGCTGACAAATTAAGGCCGCGCAAACGTTATCAGTTGTCACATGATACATTACTTTACTAAACAGATTAGTATAATTAGACTTTACTGGCACTGATTAAGGGATTACTGTTATAACTGGTAGATTTTACCAACTATTTTTCTCAGTGCAATGGCAAAATTAGCTAATATTCCTGTCCGTTAAATAAAGACAAGAGCTTGTAAAACGACATTCACTTGTTGACGAGTGCTATGCATTGACCAGATAATTCTTATGCTCCCTGAGTACCTGATGATACCTTAGTTTTTGTAGGGGCTCACACTGCTAATGCTTTAGGTTCTTGTTCAATTTTGTGTATTTGTTTTGTCTTTTTAATGATGTCTCAACTTGTCATGGATATGAATTGCCGTGATTTTGGATTTCTGATTTTGGAATTACCCCTCGCATAATTTTTCTTCGGTATTTTGCTTATGTATTTCTGACTGTCTGAAGTTAATGCAAGCATAGGACAACAATATTGTTTGGACGTTAAGCATTTCAAGTAATAAAAATTTATGTCAGTACATAGAAGTAAATAGAATTCAATATAAATTGTCAAATATAGTTGTATTGTATGGTGTATTGTCTGAGAGGAATATTGCAGTTACATTATCTGAATCGATTGGTTAGTTCACACAAATACCTGACATATATACAAGTAAATGAGTATTAGTATATAGACACTGTTCGACTCGCATTTGAGGTAATGCTTGCTATGGCAACCAGACGTGAGGCTAATAATAATGTGAACCGGAAATTACATCACTTGAAGTATCCTTACTAGAACCGTAAGTATCCCAAAAAGACTCTTAAAGTACTTGATGCAGTTAGAATACTAACAGAAGGTTGAAAATATATTGCTACTGTACATGACTTGGATAAAGCACGTCGATTTTGATAGAAAAATATATTCCAGGAACAGAAAGATAGGACGAAAGAGGTATATCTGAATTATGTATTCTGGATTGAAGATATGTGTACGGCTCAGTACACAGGAAGATCAAGAGATGGTCAAACGTTTAAAAAAAGGCGGGACTACAGGCCTTTATCATTAACTTTTATTTGGAGTGGCTGTTGGACAAGTAACATAAAGATTTACATTTC
>MJUU01068305.1:24160-37903 GCA_002080025.1 Modiolus philippinarum | reverse complement strand
ACTGTTTATTCACGTAGTAGCATCAATCATATGTGGATACTCAAAATTCAAAAGATCTTCTGAACAACTTGAAAAGCCGGCTACTTTCAAAGATCCACTCGTTGAAATCATTCGATTTTTCTACACTCTATACTACTCTTCCCCATTCAAAATTGAAACGTTGTTTGATTGATCTTATCAAGAACGCATTCACTTACAAAAAAGGACAGAGATTTAAGTATATAGCCTTAGCATATACAACTACCTATTTTACTAACAAAGTACCAAAAGGTAACACACGATACTACACTGAAGAACAGGTGATCAGCATGCCGCATGGAATTTCTCATTGACAACATATTTGTCCAGTTCGGAGGCAAGATATTCCAACAGACATTCGGCATTCCAATGGGTACAAATTTTGCTCCTCTTTCTCAGCCGACCTGTTTTTGTTGCCTTACGAAACAGAATTTTTGCAAAATTTGGTCAAACAAAATAGAATAAAAAAGGCTAGATCCTTTAATTACTCATATATATATATTGATGATGTTTTGTCGCTTAATAATAGTAAATTTGCAGACTATGTTCCATTAATATATCCCCAAGAACATGAAATAAAGGAGACTATAGACACTGACCATTCTGTTTCGTTTTTAGATTTACTTCTGGAGTTTGACGACAGTTGCAACCTCAGCACACGAATTTATTACAAAAGAATCTACATTCCTAGTTGTCATAACCCCTTTCCTTAGATGTATAGTGATTTACAAGCCTTAAGAGAGTATGAACGTCAGATTTCAGAAGCATTCAATATCCTCGGGTTTTATCCACTCAAACACTGTATTTTTTGGACATGTATCATATTTCCTTGGTCATATGTCACTTTGAAATGGACAATGTATAACATATTATAAACTTCAATTATATTTTCATATATTTTAAGGCATATAAACAGCCAATGGAAAATGAAGGAAAACTGTATAGAGTACTGTTTCCGGCCAATATTTTGACGTCTTATATGTCAAAAATTCTTACATGGATTTTCAAATTTTTTTGCTCATGTTGTTTTTTAAAAATTCTTCAAAACAATAGGTCAAAATGTTGATTGTAATTACAAAATATCTGACACTTGTACTCCCTTATGATTAAGAAAATGCCCAATAAGCGTACAAGATAACTAAATACCTAAGTTACTGTATATTAAGATTTTACAGATGGTCATTTCTAGATTTTCTGTCTCTTCAGTGAAGATAAAATCAAGACAAAGGTATCACTTTCTTGCAACATGAATTGACACAACAAGACTGGACAGATCATGACAATGCAAAGATTCTTGTTCCATTCTTATCTGAAATGTTTGAATATTTGAAAAGAACTGAACCATTAAGAGCAAAAATGATAATCAAAATTGTTCTTATCCATAACAAAATCACGCAATCCTGTTTTTCACAAACTATTTTATCCTGGGTGGTTATGACAACTTAATCAGGATTTAAACTTTAAAACAAAGAAAAAGCTAAGGTAAAGAGTCATTCAACAAAAGCCATGGCAACATGACCAACCTTCAAGAGCCTAGTATGAATAATTTAAAAAGTGATGATATTCATAAATATTCATAAATACAGCATTGTTGTTAAATCTTTACTTCTGGTTTTTGTTGGCAGAAATATTGATCATCTCCTAAATGCTTTACACCATAAATAAAATTAAACAATTTTTCATATTGGCAGTATTTGGCTTTGTACAATATCATGTTCTTCTTTCATAATTGATGATGTTGTTATACCAAATCTAGAAGTATTTTCAATTGAAGTTTCATATGTAAGAAGTCTTGATATCACAGTCAACGGAAATTATGTCGTTAGCTAGCTGTCAGTAACTGCGAGCATTTGTCCGGGCAGTACCTGTGTGTATTGTCTTCATGTTTTATGTACTACATTGTAACGGTACTCGTCTTGATAATTTGGACTTTTTTCTAGTTTGATTTTTACTGTGAGTCTTTTTGTGTATTTAAATTTTAGCCATTCACCACACATAGGGGAGGGTTTGGATCCAAGAAAACGAGTTTAACCCCACCATAATTTTTGCGCCTGTCCCAAGTCAGGAATATGTTGGTCATTGGCTTGTCCTTGTCTTCTTATAAAATTTCAGTTTCTTGATATTTGGGTTATTCACTTTTTTTATATATTTTTGGGCCATTTAGAGCTTGCTATATGGTGTGAGGTTCCTTACTGTGTTGAAGACCGTACGGTGACCCCTAGATGCTTTGTTTTTGGTTGTTTTAACCTGGATATGGGATGTTGTCTCCTTGACATTTACCCTATTTCTTTTCTTTTTCTAGTATACTGTAGTATACTAAATATATTTATCAAATTTTATTTCAAAAATTTTGATACAGATTTTTTTTAAATTTGAAGATTAAAGAAATCAATTCTCGGTGAGTTTCTGAGCTGTATATAAGTTATATTATGGTGATAGATTTTAACAGCGCAAAAGGGTGATGTTTACTATTATCTGTATTTTGTTTTAGTGGGAGGTATTAAAGCTTATGTGGTGACACAAAATCAAAAATCAACACAAATCGTGGCCACGAGAAACAAATCGTTCCCACAGATTATTAAATCGTGGCCACGAGATACAAATCGTTCCCACGAATTGTCAAATCGTAGCCACGATTAAACAAATCGTTCCCACGATTTGACAAATCGTGGCCACGAATTAACAAATCGTTCCCACGAGAAACAAATAGTTCCCACGATTTGACAAATCGTTCCCACGATTTCACAAATCGTGACCACGAAATAACAAATCGTTATTTGTTGCCTTACGAAACAGAATTTTTGCAAAATTTGGTCAAACAAAATAGAATAAAAAAGGCTAGATCCTTTAATTACTCATATATATATATTGATGATGTTTTGTCGCTTAATAATAGTAAATTTGCAGACTATGTTCCATTAATATATCCCCAAGAACATGAAATAAAGGAGACTATAGACACTGACCATTCTGTTTCGTTTTTAGATTTACTTCTGGAGTTTGACGACAGTTGCAACCTCAGCATACGAATTTATTACAAAAGAGACGATTTCAATTTTGATATTGTAAACTTTCTACACCTCGACAGTAATATTCCGTCTTCCCCAGCGTATGGAGTATATATTTCTCAATTAATCCGTTACGCAAGAGCATGTAGTCACTATCAAGATTTTTTGCAACGACAGAGATGTTTGATTCGTAAGGTTTTGAATCAGGGTTTCGACAAATGCAGATTAATAGTTTTTCTCAAGAAATTTATTGGAAGATATCCAGATTTGATTGATAAATATTCAATTCAAATTTCCAAATCTATTGAAGACGTTTTTTTTTTTTTTTAAAGTTTTTAAGTTTAAGTTGTAATGTTTGACAATATTATGGCCTTGACATTTAACACATTCTGGGATAACAGAAGCTATAGTTAGTCGTCATATAAGCGGGAGGTTGATGCATCATTAAACCTGGTTTAACCCACCATTTTATTTATAAAATGCCCGTTCAAAGTCGGGAATATGTCGGCTTGCCAAAAATGTTTTTTGTTGGGTTGTGTTTCCCTAATTCTGTCATATGTTATACGGATTTTCCTTACTGGCCTCTCCCTTTGATCGATTCGGACTTTTGTTGTCACTTTTATATTGATTTCATTTTTGTGTTTATAATTTTAATTACTTATTTCTAAATTATTAAATTAATCGTTTAATCATTTTTGATATTGTTTTCTAAATTATTATTTTTTTAACACAGTTTTGCTGTTTTTTTCTTCTTTTTTTGCTAATTCGTGGGAACGATTTGATAATTCGTGGCCATGATTTGATAATTCGTGGGAACCATTTGTTAATTCGTGGCCACGATTTGTCAAATCGTGGGAACGATTTGTTTCTCGTGGCCACGATTTGTCAAATCGTGGGAACGATTTGTTTCTCGTGGCCACGATTTGTTAAATCGTGGAAACGATTTGTTTTTCGTGGCCAAGATTTGTTAAATCGTGGGAACGATTTGTTTCTCGTGGCTACGATTTGTCAAATCATGGGAACGATTTGTTTTTCGTGGCCACGACTTGTTAAACCGTGGGAACAATTTGTTTCTCGTGGCTACGATTTGTCAAATCGTGGGAACGATTTGTTTCTCGTGACCACGATTGTTAAATCGTGGGAACGATTTGTTTACTCGTGGGCACGATTTGATCATTCGTGAGAACGATTTGTTAATTCGTGGCCACGATTTGTCAAATCATGGGAACGATTCGTTTCTCGTGGCCACGATTTGTTAAACGTGGGAACGATTTGTTTATTCGTGGCCACAGTTTGTCAAATCGTGGAAACGATTTGTTTCTCGTGGCCAGGATTTATCAAATTGTGGGAACGATTTGTTTAATCGCGGCCACGATTTGTCAATTGGTGGGAACTAATTGAACCTCGTGGCCACGATTTAATAATTCGTGGGAACGATTTGTTTCTCGTGGCATCACATCCATATCTCAAGTAAGTACCTTAATTAATGGGATTAAATTTCAAAATTTGGAACGAGGCTTGTGAAATTGATTATACTTACCTGACACATGTAATAAACCCTCACTAACCTCCCAAGATATCTTAAAGATTTGTAAGGTGTCTTTTTCGACTTGAGGAAAACTGAGGAGGCCACTAAAAGTAGTATAATAGTGGATTCCCGCCACTTGTTCCACTTTCGGGCGAGTTGAACACCAACTAGAAAGAAATTTCATATACATGTATCAGGTAAGTGTAATTCACGTTGAAAATTTTCATTGGGGTCCAGATTATGAAATATTTAGGTTCAAATTGTTGAATTAACTAAATTAAATATAGACATTACTTGTAGTTCGATCAGTCTTTTCAACTTAATCAAGTTTTATGAACATGCTCATTGGTAAAGGTCTCATTGTGTTTAAAAAAAAAAAAAAAAAAAAAAAAAAAAAAAACATTAAAAGCGTAGTTCCATTGCTTGGCTCTACAATGTTTTGGAGACACTTTTCTCATGCACATTTTATCCATATCCTCTCATTGCTTATAATTTTTAAATCTCTTATAATATTATTAATTCACTTAGATATTTTTCAAGCCATTCAATTGATCAGAACATAAAAATATGACCTCCTATATAATGTGAGGTTGCACAGTAACGGCATATAAAAAAACGGCTGATTGCACGGTTACAAAAAATAGCTCAAAGTGTTGTTCCTGAATTAATATGGCATATCAAAAACGACTGAACGCATGGGTGATATTGCACGATTACTAAAATAGATCAAAATGTAATTCTTGTTTCTATCACGTAATAAGGTCATATATAGTTCCAATTGTTGTATTATAACCACTATAACCACTATAAATTTAAAATTTGGAGAAGTTGATTACGGTATATTAATGAGAAATGTAAATTACCTTTCATTTACATAATATATGACTGAATAACCGCCATGTTTGTCAGAAATATACTTTGACGAGCTATCCTGACCAAATCCGTTAAATTGGTTTTGGATTCCAGTGACCTGAAGACTTCACATATATACTGGTCTCTCACTGATACTGCCGATGTCTACTAAAATACATGACGACTCTCTACCAAACTCTTCGGGGAGTTTTGAGTTTGATTTTTCTACCGTAGTGCAACAGTGTTTTACCAACAGACTAGGTTCCTTGAGCTAGCTGGCAGTTTAGCGGCGAGCACACTTTGACCCATCTTTCTAAATTACGTTTTGTCATCTGCTTTTCTTTTCCAAGATAGTGGTCATTGAGTTAGTAGAATACCTGTATTGGGTTTTATTCGCATGTTCATTGTACTATAGGGAAACGGGATATAAAAGGGGATTTGGGTACCCATAAACCGGTTTAACCCTATCACTGGTTTTTTGCTAGTGCCGGTACCAAGTCAGACTATCCCGAGTTACTATCGTTATCTATGTTTGTCTCCTGTCCTCATTATTGTTTTTCTAGTGCAGTTCGCTTGTGAATTGTGGCATGTAATTGCAGTTCTCAGCCATTGCAGGTGTTTACTGTTATCCTGCTTTTGTAAATTAACTAGAAATTCTTTGTTTGCTTCATCTTTTTATTTATACAGTGCTCCCTCGTTATACCGCCCCTCTTTTATGGCGGTCCCTCAACTTATCGCCAACCATTTTCAAGGTACATTTTTTCAAAAAATTGCATAGTTTCTATGTTATTTATTCCCTCAATATATCGCCACCCTCAGTTATCGTCAAAAATTTCTCTTGTCCCAAAGGTGGCGATATAACGAGGGTGCACTGTATCTACTCAGTTGAGCAGGCCAAAATAAATTTGCATAAATAACAATTTTTGAAATGTAGGAAATGTATGAAAGGACATAGTTAATTATTTATAAAACAAAAACGTAAAATGGAATATGTGTTGATTACTAAAGTACATTATTATATGTAACGGTAAAAGTGTTTGAATTAAAATGCATCAATTCAATTAATGATATAACAATTGTAGCCTTTGTACTAGGTCAATATGTTGTTTTATCGACCAAGAAGTGCATAACGAACTCGTGCTCCGCTGTCGGTCAGTATGCATCTCTCGGTTGATATAACATCATATTGACTTATACAAAGGCTATAATTGTATAGTATAAACAATGAAAGGGTTTATGGTAATGCACTTGAAACAGTTTCTACAAGTACATGGTAATATCAAGGAATTGTTGTTCTTCATCTTGAAGTTACCATAAGGTTTATAACAATGAGCTTTGTCCATTCCTAATAGAAAGCACAAGACGGCTCGTAAGCCCAATTTTAGCGGAATTCATTGTTAGATGTCCATGTTATTTTAATATTTTGTAGCGTGCAAGGTGTTACAAATATAATACAGTTGGTTCGTACGAGGCTGACCTGAATCCAAGATGTCCATATGAAATAATATAATCAACGAACTAAATTATGTACAGGGCTCTTTGCAAATAATAAGTTATATACAATTAACCAACGAACTAAAATATGTACAAGGCTCCTTGCAAATAAAATATAATCTCTCTTTAATAATATATACAAAATCAATTATAACAATTAATCAATCTGCTCTTTCCAAATAACTTAAGGTACAGCTTGTCACTGGACGTCGTGACACCTTGGACACTTTGTCTTACAAGGTCAACTTGTCCACTGTCCAACTTGTACCGATGGTACAACCTGTCCTTTACCACAATGTATCTGTTACAAGCTTAGTTGTCCTTGGTACAACTTGTATATCCAATCTGCATTTGATTTACCAGAACTAATCTGCTTATGGTTTAAAAATTACCTACCACTTGAGGCTTCTTCTTATGGTTCCAATTCTTTACAGAACAATGACTACTGATCGACTGGCCCAAGGAAAGGACGCGGACTTATGAATTATTAGTTTTCAAAAGGGGTGATACCTTATTGAGCCCCATTATAACTAAAACAACTTTCCCCTTGAACAACCCTTTACTAATGGACCTTGTCCTTTAACTTTCCGGCCAATGTCAGGATCACTCAAGCGTTTAACCAGATCAGTAATTATACGATGACGATCAACATTACATTCCATGACCTAGTTTTTGGACACATAATTGAAAATCAATTACGAAGGTAAATAAACACTACATTACCCACGCCTCAAAGAACATGCGCCCCACATAATACAAACAAAATAAATACTTTTTAATAGTTTTAATATTGTTTTATTTTATTTACAACCATATAAACATGCACCAATATCAGTCTTTATATTGCCTCTTTGATTTCTGTTATGCTGATCTCTTTACCGCCCTCTCTATATGTTGTCTCTGTCACAAAAGGACCTCAACCTGGCACATTGCGATAGATGACTAGCTCTCTCTTTCTTGGTGTTGAATGAAGTAGGGCAAAAGCCACACTACCATAAGTCGTTCTGTTTCCTAACAGTTGTCTTTGTCTTAGCCATAGCTGTAAACTTAAAATATAAATGGATTTCATTCAAATACTATGTACAAAATATTTATTTACAATTCATAGTCAATACTCCACCTCATAGTCAGCCATCCATGCTGGTTTCTTTCTCAAACGAGATCTTTTGTATTCTGTGTTCATATCTATTTCTAACCTATCTTCATTTCCTTCTTCAACAACGTCAGATTTTGAATCTATATGTACTATATCTTAATTTTCTGATTTATCATCAATTGTTGTCTTATTATTACCCTTCTCAGTTTCATTTATTTTTTCTATCTGTTCTCCCCTCAAAGTTTGATGATTTTTCATCCTAATTCTATCAACGTGGATTATTTGTGGCTTACCACCTGTCCCACAATTTATCTTGTAAATCAATTCCCCACATTCTCCCCACACTTTAAATGGTCACCTCTATAAGCTACTTAGCTTTGGTGAGCAACCCGCTTTCCTTGTTGGGAAATAAACATAAAATTCGTCTCCCTTCTGAGATTTTTGATACGACAATTTTAAGTCATACTAGCGTTTCTGTCGTCTCATTTCTCCACTAACCCTATTTCTTACAAAACTATGGACATCTAGTTTTTCTTTCAGTTCCCATGCCCATTTGTTGTTTGGGATATCCTTAATCGAATTGGGCATTTTGTACATAATGTCCAATGATGTGGCAACTTCACGGCTAAACATGAGATTATTTGGAGTCTGTCCCGTGGTCTCATGTTCGGACGTTCTATAGGCCGTCATGTCATATGGGATGTATTTATCACAATCTTTTTGATGTTCTTCTACGTAAGAACTCATATGGTCACAAGTGTTTTATTGAATCTCTCTACCATCCTATCTGATTGGGGATGGTAGGGGGTAGTCCTTGTTTTCTTTATATTTAAAAGGTCGCACACTTCCTGAAATAATCTACTCTCGTATTGGCGACCTTGATCAGAATAAATTACAGAAGGCACGCCAAAACGGACAATAAGCTCTTCAACACTCAGTTTGGCTATTGTACTTGCCTCCATGTTGCGCATTGCAAAGCATTCTGTCCACTTAGTAAAATAGTCGGAAATTACTAAGATGTATCGATTTCCATTTTCTGTCTCAGGGAGTTCCCAAAGGATATCAGTTGCTATCCTTTCCATTGGGGATCCCGTTTCTACGATTGCCATGAGAGCGCGCTTTTTCTTTTGTGGTTTCTTTCGACACGAAATGTATGACCTTACATCAGATTGTTACCCAGGCCAATAGTACCTATTTTTTACTTTTGCTGTTGGTTTTTGCACTCCTAAATGAGCAGCATATTTTTCATCATGACAACATTGCAAAACTTTTCGGCGTTCTGACATTGGTACTATTGCTTATAGTTTGACAGTTTTATCAGTAAGGTCTTCAAACCGTCTCATTATCAAACCATCTTGAAGCTCTAAATACTGCCACTGGCACCATAGTGATCTTACAACAAAAGCCTTTCCACTGGTATCGCTGTACGGTGGTCTTTGACCTTCTTTAACCTTCATTTAACCAAATTCTTACCAAACTCAAGGCAGGGTCTGTGGCTTAGAGTTCCTTAAATGACGCTTCATTAGGAGACATTACATTTTTCTGTTCAATGTCACTGCTATTAGTAACGACTGAGACGTGATTTTCAGCCGTTTGTCTCCAGTCAACAGTGTATCAACACTGTCGGCACAGAACCCGACTCTGTGTTGAGTTCCCGGTCTATGCTGAATCTGAAAATTATACTCACTTAAGATTTCAATCCATCTGACAAATTGGCTTTCGGGATTTTTGAAATGTAATAGCCACTTCAGTGAGCTATTGTCCATCCGGACTGTACATTTTCGACCAAACAAGTATGGTTTAAAATACTTTACAAAGTGTACCAAAGCAATTCTTTCCTGGTAACGCAATATTTTCTTTCTTTGACAGCGTGCGACTGGTGTATGCTACAACACGCCCGTTACCGTCATCAGATAACTGTGACAATACAGATCCTATTGAATGATTACTGGCATCCGCATCCAGTATAAATTCTTTCTTAAAATGGGCGCATTTATAAATTTTCTCTTTAGTGTCTCAAATGAATCCTGGCATTTTTTTGTCCAGGAAAATTGTCTGCCCTTTCTGTCAACTTGTGGAGACACTTAGCTATTGAGGCAAAGTTCTGAATATATTTTCTGTAATATCCACATAAGCCGATAAATGATCGTATCTCAGTTACATTTGTAGGTACCTCCCAGTTTTTATTACATTTAACTTGTCTGGATTGGTAGCAATGCCGTCCTTTTAGACCACATGACCCAAGTATCGAACTTCGGTGCCACACAAAGTGCATTTCTTAGCTTTTAACTTTAAGCAAGCGGACTTGATCCGTTCGAATACTTGTCGAACGTTTGCAGTCATGTCATCTTAAGTCTTCCCAAATACTATTATGTCGTCCAAAATACACCAAGCACACATCCTATTGTAAACCTGGCAAGACTGTTTCCATTAGCCGTTCAAAAGTCTGTGCAGCGCAACACAACCCAAACGGCATTACTTGAAATTGATACAATGCCCTCCGTTTTGCAAATGCAGTCTTGTGCTTGTCCTTTGGCGACATTTCAACCTGCCAATAACCAGAGAAGCAGTCTAAAGTACTGAACCAGTGTTTACCAGACAAATGATCCAAGGACTCGTCAATGCGCGGCAGGAGATAGGCATCTTTTACTGTTACACTATTTAGACGCCTGTAGTCAATGAAGAACCGATATGTTCCATCTTTTTTCTTGACTTTTCAATTATGCAATTTTCTAGCATTTTGTCAATGTTTTCGTTCACCAAATCAGTAAGATGGAAAGGAGTACGTCGGGGAGGTTCTTTTAATGGTGTTGCATTACCCGTCTTGATTTCATGTCTAACCAAACTTGTCCTTCCCAAATCACTGTCTGATTGGGAAAATAGATTTTCCGTTATGTATTCCGGTATATACATGAAATCATTATTCTAAACTCCTCACAGGAAGGGATCTTGGTGGAAGCTGTATACTGAGGGTACATAACTTACTTTGTCAGTTGGTGAATGGTCTGGAGCTGGAATGTCAGTTAACTGTTAGTAGTCTCTTGTGATTTCATGTTTTTGTCCGTATATTTAGTTCTTTCAGTTTCATTTTTCAAAATTGACTCAGTCCTGTTGCCAACTGGATTTTACTGTTGTTACGATTGTTTTTTGATTTATCACATTGGCTGTAGGGGGAAGGTTTGGATCCAATAAAACTAGGTTTGCGCCTGTCCTAAGTCAGGAATTTATTAAGCCTTTGTGTGTCTTGTCCTTTTTCTAGTTAGTTTACTTTATGTCTATAGGAGTCTAGGATGATGTTTATATTGCTGGACTTGATTGCTCTTTGTTCAGGGGCCGTCTCCGACCTGCCGTTGGGTGTGGGGTTTTCTCACCGTTCATTGAAGATCTTATAGTGGCTTTGAGTTGTTATAACCCCCTTTGGGTCGTTGTCTCTTTGACACATTCCCCGTTTCCCTTCTTTTTTTCTATTTTTTGCAGAGTTTATCTATCGTGCCGAGTGGAGGCGGTTAAATTCCTCCCCGCGCTTTAGACCTATGCTCTTTTAATATACAGTTGATGGAGTTTGTGTCCGGACGACAACTTCTCTTTATTCACCATTTGGATACATTATACATAAAAATATCATGTACTTAGCCCCTTTCTGTTATTTAGCCAGATTTTGTGTGCTATCCGGATCCATCCTGTAATAATTGTTGTCCACTGTTTTTGTTTCTTATGTATATGTCAGGTACTTTATGATGGATAGCATTCAATTTCTCGTACCGTCCAGTTGATTATCTATTATCCCACATTAACACTACTGTTCGGGTTCAGTTTTCTAGACATCTTTCTTTACACCTTTCCAAACACCCCAATCCTTACAACACTTATAAATGGAACTCAGAAACGGGAAACGATTATTAAATCATCAAAGGGTCTCCACGCGTCTCAATCGTCCAAACCGGTTATCTAAAAATGTCACAATTGCTAATGTTTTCAATATTAAAAACCGTGGTTACCCTTCTATTGAGAAGTGCCGTGCAAATAAATGACTTACATGCCCACGCCTCGTCAATAAAACTACAGTGAGGTCTACTGTTAATGGTCGCTCCTTTTCCTTACAGTTTGACAATGATATTGACTGAAAAAACTAATAATGTTGTATATTTACTTAAATGAAATAAACCTAACTGTTTAATTCAATATGTCGGTGAAACCGGTCGGTATCTTTCTAAACGGACCCAGGAACATCCGTATCGTTTTCATAGACCCAATAAGTATAAAAGTATAATATATCAACATCTTAAAAAACACAACCACGATATCAAACATATTACAGTTCAACCTTTGGAAGTCGTTACTAAACAGCCAGGACAATCTCACTTAAAATTCAATAAAGCCAGAAAAATAGCAGAACTAAATTGGATTAAGAATCTGCAAACTGTCTATCCTTTAGGTCTAAATGACAATATAATGGGTATTGGTAATATTTCTAAAACCAATTCTGTAAATATTTTGGATATTGTTTCTAAACCTCTACGTAACAAGCGATCTCATGGACGTAGAATAAACCGTAATAAACGTAGATTACATTCTGTCAACACCACTGTTGCAGATCTAATTAACATTTCTAAAAATAATGGTCGACATCAACTTTTAAGTAAATTATGTTCCATACCTGCCACCAAATTAAACAATATCCTTGATGAATGCGAAACTATTTCGTACTTTAGTCCTAAATACGAAACTATAAAGATAATAATATCGTTCTGCTATTTTAAGCTTTTTCCTAAAATCGATCGTCCTGACCAACATCAAAAACATTTCCTAAAGATAAAATACATAGACAAAGGAAAAGATTTTATAAATATTGCTGGCATTCTAAATGATCATTCGGTTCAAGAAAAAATTCCTGGCTATTTCGAAAATACAGAACTTCCCATCATTTGTTACGTATACAAGAAACCCAGTCGGCAGTACGTCTTCAATTACAGTAAAGTTTGTAAAGATATAAACATTAAAATTGCAACAATTCAAAATACGCCTATGCTCCTAGCTCCCATGTCATCACAGGAGATCTCAACATCTTGCAGGACAAAGAGCTTATTAATTTCTTAAAGAAAGGTCCAAAATATAGGCCATCTTCTAAAATTAATTGGAAAGATTGTCGTAATATCATCCACGACTCACTTAAAACTTATTGTAAAAATTGGATTAAACGTGAACACGTTGACAAAAAATCTTTGGATTCTTTCTTTAATGCTATTATGAAAATTGTCGATATCCGAATTAAACAGTTTGAACAACATTTCCGCTATGACAACAAAAATAAACCCATCGTTTCTCGCATCCAAATGAAACTTAAAGAATTTGGAAAGGAATTTGTTTTTGTCCCAGCTGATAAGGCTGCTAATAACATCATCATAGTCTGTCGTAAACATTATATAGAAGTACTCCAAAAAGTAATTACCAGTTCACATACTTTTCAATTAACCCAATTAACGGAAAGTGAAATTACAAACATACATTTTCTAACAGCCACATCCTTACAGGCTAAACTTGATAGTAAAACAGTTCCAACCATGTACTGGGTCCCTAAACTCCACAAAACGCCATATAAATCTAGATTCATTTTGTCATCTAGTCACTGTTCTACAACTAAAGTTTCTATTATACTCACTAATACTTTGACTGCTATTAAAAACCTGGTTATAAATTTCTGTAACAAAGTATATGAAAACAGTGGTGTCAATCATTTTTGGAGTGTA
>MJUU01068305.1:6190-23632 GCA_002080025.1 Modiolus philippinarum | reverse complement strand
CATATCTCAACTTGTTCGATTTGCTCGAGTATGTAATAACGTTTGCGATTTTAATGAACGGAATCTTTTCATAACTGAAAAACTATTACATCAGGGTTTTCGTTATCACAAACTAGTTAAAACCTTTACTAAATTTTATCATCGATATAAAGACTTAGTTCATAAATACAATGCAACCTGTAAACATCTAATCAAGGCTGGTATTTCACATCCCTTATTTTACGGTAATGTTTTACATAAGAGTAAAAAATACTTAAACTCGCCTAACAAACTTATAAAACCTTTAAATCGTCTAATTCATAAGGGTTATAATTACGGTATTATCGTCAAGTAATTACGTATGGCTTTCTTTGGTATTAACATTGATTTTTTGATAGGGTCTTTGCAATTTAACTAAACACATTCTTAATTTCTAAAATCTGTATTGCATGGACACGGGTTATGTATTCCGGTATATACATGAAATCATTATTCTAAACTCCTCACAGGAAGGGATCTTGGTGGAAGCTGTATACTGAGGGTACATAACTAACTTTGTCAGTTGGTGATGGGTCTGGAGCTGGCATGTCAGTTAACTGTTAGTAGTCTCTTGTGATTTCATGTTTTTGTCCGTATATTTAGTTCTTTCAGTTTCATTTTTCACTATTGACTCAGTCCTGTTGCCAACTTGATTTTACTGTTGTTACGATTGTTTTTTGATTTATCACATTGGCTGTAGGGGGAAGGTTTGGATCCAATAAAACTAGTTTAACCCCGCCGCAGCAGGTTTGCGCCTGTCCTAAGTCAGGAATTTATTAAGCCTTTGTGTGTCTTGTCCTTTTTCTAGTTAGTTTACTTTATGTCTATAGGAGTCTAGGATGATGTTTATTTCGCTGGACTTGATTGCTCTTTGTTCAGGGACCGACACCGACCTGCCGTTGGGTGTGGGGTTTTCTCACCGTTCATTGAAGATCTTATGGTGGCTTTGAGTTGTTATTACTCCCCTTTGGGTCGTTGTCTCTTTGACACATTCCCCGTTTCCCTTCTTTTTTCTATTTCATATTCTTGTAAGAATTTTCTCAGTTCCACCTTGTCCGTTTCGGACTATTCGTCAGATGTTCTATTCAACAAGTCTTCTAAATCTAATCGGAGTTTACCACTGTCAGTGGACTGTCTCGGACCAGAGGTATCATCGATACTTTGTTAACTTCGCAAATCTGTCCTACGGTAATACCAGGATATATTGTCATCACCTCATGTTCTAAATTCATCAACCTAACACGAACTTGGTCACTCCCCTTGACAGGTACCCTTGCAGTTAAAATATTTGTTTTATCCGTATTGGTACTGTCTTCAACCAGAGCATCAACTGCTGGCATCTTTTGACCCTCGGATATACTGACCTAACCAGGAATTACAACTTCTGACCATGTGGGTATTATAACAGATTCTGCTGCAACAACCCTATAGCACCCCAATGACCCTTCAAATATCAATTTGAGTTGTAAATTTTCTATTTGCATGGTCCCATGGGCTACAACTACAACGCCGTGGTTTTCTGTGAAGAAATCCAGTCCTAAAATACCATCAGCTTGTAACTTAGTAACAACTGCTTCCGAATATATTTCAAGCTTGCCAAAGGTCAATCTGAAAACCCATTTTCCCAAAAGGTCCAACTCGTTCCCACAGACAGATTTAATACTTGTCTTTACGGCGTTTAAATTTAGCCTAAGTGTTTTGGGGATTCTTTTATAGAACTTGGAAGAAATAAGGGACACTGTTGCCCCTGTGTCGACAAGAAATTTCGATTTAATCCCTTGTTCATCCAACTCATCATATATTCTGATGCATATATAATAGTCCCCTTAACTTTTTTGGGACACATCGTCGTTCTTTGGTCCCAGTGTTTTAACTGACCCGTCCTTATTGTCTGTCTTCTTACTATCATTTGCCTGAATTCCCAGTCTTATTGTCCTTATCCGTATTTTGTTTTCGTTTGGACCGTAACAGTTTTTAGCAATGTGTCCCAATTTTTCAAAATTATAACACTTGGTCTTCCCCATGTTTCTATTATTTCTGTTCTGTTTGGTTAGAACTGATGTCATTTTTCACTTGATAACGCTGTACAGGGCTTTTTTAATTATTTCAAGTCTTTGGCTAAAGTTTGCAAACTGTGTTCTACAGTTTCATCCACATTGCCATATCCTGTAATTTGATATTGTCACCTTTTACTTGTGTGTGCTCCGTTATGTGATTGTTTACAGTTTGTCTAGAATAACCTTTATTTTGACGAACCTTGTGTTCAGCCTTTTTATAAGCCTCTAACTCAACTGCTAACTTTACAGCTTCATTTAAATTTTTTTTGGGGGGGGGGGGGNTGTTCAGCCTTATTATAAGCCTCTAACTCAACTGCCAACTTTACAGCTTCATTTAAATTTTTTTTGGGGGGGGGGGGGTGACTGTTTAATTCTCAGTCTCATTTCTGAATCAACAAGGGCATCCACAAACTGTTCTTTAGCCAGTGTTTCCCTTACATCTGATGGGGCTGTCGGATAGGCCATGTTGGACAATCGCCTTATAGCCTGACCCAACTCCGGTAGAGTTTCACTTGCCTTTTGTTGTCTTTCCTTAAATTGCACCCGGTATAATGCAGTCTTACTTGTAGGTGCAAACCTTTCCTCTAATGCATTAACTAAATTGTCAAACACCTGTCTGTGGTCTTTCGGCAAATCATCCAAAATAGATTGTGCTGGCCCCGTCAAAGATACGGCCAGATATAGACCCTTCTATGTCTCAGACCAACCATTTATCAACGAACAAATTTCAAAATGTGATAAATAGTCGATCCAGGACGAGCTGCCATCAGACTTCAAAGGTTTAATTTTAACTCCATTTGATGTAGCGTTGTCAGTGCAGCCAGCACTTTTATTTTTGTTTTTATCCAATTTGGCTTGTCATTTTTGTATTCAGTCTGTCTTGGAGACAAACAGTGGACAAAGCATTCCCCTCCGGTATAGGCAAAATATCCCCTTCTTTCAAAACAGTGAATGTTACAGTTCTTTTGTGGTAGGGACGCTGTGCATGGGTACATTTGTCATGTGATTTGACAAAACAGATTGTCTGTGGAGAACCCCGAGTCCCGACTGTAATGACTGGATTGTTTGGTCGAGCATCGATTTGCTGTATAGGGCTAGACGACGCAAAGCTTCGCCTATACATTTCGTTTTCAAGTCACTGTATTTGCTTTGTTACGTTCACTGTTTCATCATCAATCTCGGACATTTTGGTGTAGTATTGTTTTCAATTAGTTCTAACGATATAGCGAAATATTACTTGAAAAAAAAATGGACAACTTGAATCCCGCGGCTGCCACCAATTTTTAGCGTGCAAGGTGTGACAAATATAATACAGTTGGTTCGTACGAGGGTGATCTGGATCCAAGATGTCCAACTGAAATAATTAACCAACGAACAAAAATATGTACAAGGCTCCTTGCAAATAAAACATAATCTCTCTTTAATAATATATACAACAACAATTATAACAATTCATCAATCCGCTGTTTCCAAATAACGTAAGGTACAGCTTGTCACTGGACGTCTTGACACCTTGGACACTTTGTCTTACAATGAACAACTTGTCCACTGTCCAACTTGTACCGATGGTACAACCTGTCCTTTACCACAATGTATCTGTTACAAGCTTAGTTGTCCTTGGTACAACTTGTATATCCACTCTGTATTGGATTTCCCAGAACTAATCTGCTCATGGTTCACTAAAAATTACCTACCACTTGAGGCTTCTTCTTATGGTTCCAATTCTTTACAGAACAATGAACACTGACCGACTGACGCTTTCCTTTTTATACCCAGGGATAGGACGCGGACTTATGAATTATTAGTTTGCCAAAGGGGTGATACCTTATTGAGCCCCATTATAACTAATACAACTTTCCCCTTGAACACCCCTTTACTAATGGACCTTCCTGCCAATGTCAGGATCACTCAAGCGTTTAACCAAATCAATAATTATGATAACAATCAACATTACATTCCGTGGCCTAGTTTTTGGACACATATTGAAAATCAATAACGAAGGTAAATAAGCACTACATTATATATGTAAAGCTTGCAAAAACAAGTTATCATAATCATATCATATTGCATTTTCTCGAAACATTACTTATTTGATAATAATAGTAAGAAAGCTGTCAAACTAATTTTTTCCTATATATAATTATTGTAAAAAGCAACTGAACTGATGTAATTCTCGCTGTTATGGGAGTTCACACTGTGAGTGCCTTGGTACTGAATGTTGTGTTGTAATTCTGTGCTTTTTAGCTATGTCATGTCCTTGTTTTTTCTGTATTTTTATTTTTGCCATGGTTTTTGTAGCAACATCCCTTTTTTTCCTCGGTATTCTACTGCCGTTGTTTTATTAATTAGATACATTTTTGTACTAAAGTAGTGAACAATATTATATTGGAGAGGTAATATCCCAAATATGAAAGAAGGAAAATCCAACTTACGAACATAGAAGAATGAAATGTAAATAAGTTCTATATTCATCATTGAACATATATTAAAATTCTTAACCTCTCAAGGATTGAAACTAAGAATTCTGTTAATGGTACAGCATTAATATATTCATTATAATGCATGGATGCGCAATAAGGTTATTTTTAGCAAGTATAAAGGGGCTCTAAGCAATGAAGGGATATGGAGTAAATGCACATGAGACAAAGTTTCATGTTTATACGTCTACTAACAGTATAAACAATATAAGCCATGCTTCATGGCTTCCTGTGTATAAATATTTTGATTGTATGAGCTCAACACTCATTCCATATTCAATCAAAATATATATACACAGATATATATTTACAGTACTTTTTTCTGCATTCTTGGTATTGAAAACGTATTAGTAAATTGGAAATACAATTTTTATTTGTAGTTCTCTTCGTGGTCAGACATACTGGCTGTTATAAAGTGCTGTATCATGTATGATAATTAATATTTTTGATGAAGATTTTTTATCCTGCTCGTGACCACTTAATTTACTCACAAGAAAGCAGAAAATATACATGTTTTATTGAGTTTTTAAAACGTTTTTTCGTGTTCTTTTAATCGGTAAATCCTAATACAGCTGTATGGAGATTAAACCCTTTCGTTTCAAATACTTGACCCTACTTCTGAACGCTCATTTTGCTCACCTCATCGCAAGGGATCATAAAATATTCATCATTCATTGATTTTTTTAAACCAAAGAATTTTTTTACATGAGCGGAATACAAATCAAGATCAACAATGGATAAACTTCTATGTTTCAAATATTTGATCTCACAGCAAATAGGCACCAAAATGACTAACATTGTAAAGGGCCATCCAAGGATTATGCGCACCAAAAACAATTTCAGAAGATGTTAAGGTTAGCAACATGTATTAATATATGCCCGTAAAAAGAAATTATTAGCTTTATGAACTATAATTAATTTCCCATCGATCATGAAATAAAAAAAAACTTTGATATTCTCATTCAGGTACATAATTCTTCAAATTTCGTTTCAAGAAGTGCAGTGGTATCTTGAAATGAGAGTTTAGGCACTGATGTCGGACACAAAGCGAGCTTAAAGTTAATGAACTAATCCTAATAGAAAAATTGGAACATAAAGTGCACTCTGTAATATAAAAAAATATACTAAGTTTATATATAAACGTTATCTTTAATGTGAGTGACATGTTATAAAAGAAAAAAAGAGAATGGAAATAACTTTGTAATTATTGTTTGAGAGGAATGATTTGTGATCAAGACACATGTAGTACATTTAACGTCTATGACATTTTCATGTTTTTTATGTGAACAGCCATCGCAATACTAAGGCATGTTGCAATATCCAGATTAATGTCTATGTTTCTTTGTTTTTTCCGTTGTTACCATTGTCCTTTGATTGTTCGTTTAGACTTACAGTTCGGTTCTTACTTACTTTTGAAACAAAACCACCTAAATGCACTTAGTCTCTCTTACCAATTTATCTTGCTAGTCATGTTTTATCCGGGGAATTCAAAATAATGAATCTATTTACAACAGGTAAAAATATCCTGAATCGCGACCCATCGACCGGAAACATAGATTTACAAAATCTGATGGAGGCAGCCGATAAATATGCAACAATGGGCAGAGAAACATAAGGAAAACACTTTCCGAATGGATCAGGTTTACAAGTAAGTGAGAACCGAACCCTCAATCCAAAGAACGAACAATCCATGGACAATGGCAAAATCAGACACACTAAGAAACAAGGACACCACTTGAGTACGGGAAAAAAAAAAGAAAAATGAAGACACACATACAGATGAACAACACGGACCCAATAAAAAACCATGGGTGAGATCAGGTGTACCGGTAGAGTAAGCATCTCCTGCTTCTTATAAGACATCCGCAGTGTTGAACATGTCAACTCCGGTAGTAAAGTCGAATCCGATAGAGGAAAAACAAACTTCAGTTGTAGAGGGAAAGATCTGTTGTCATCTGGGAAACAGATATCCAATAACAATCCACAAGATCGTGATGTCGACCGTAAAAACTTTTTTTTGTAACATACCCTTGCTTAAGTAGTCTATTTGTAAGCAACTGAGCTCTATCAAGGAAGTTACTGTAACGACCACAAGCCCTTGAGTAGCGAATGAGTTGTGAGATGTAAACTCCATATGCTGGTGCTTTTGGAATGTTGCAACAAAGAAAAGGGAAGTTGACTATTGGAAAAGTGAAGTCATCGCGTTTGTCATACAGGCTAGTTTGTAATGTACCTCTGTTATCAATTTCAAGATGAAGGTCAAGGAACGAAGCCGACGTGGAAGTATCTGTAGTATCCTTAATTTCAAGCTCTTTTGGATAAATAAGATGAAGAAAATCACCAAAGCGAGGTTTGTTTAATGATAAAATATCATCTATATAACGGAAGTTGAAATTAAAGGACTGGGCCAGTTTTTTGTCTTTAATTTGAAGAAGCCCTTTAATGAATTCAGCCTCATAAGAGTGGAGAAACAGATCGGCTGAAAGAGGTGCACAGTTTGTGCCAATTAGAATTCCAATAGTCTGTTGAAAAACAAGTCCTCCAAACTGGACCAATATATTGTCGATCAAAAACTCTAACATTTTTATCATTAAGTTCATTATAAACTGGAAAAAGGTTTCATGGACTAATCTCAAAGAGCTTTTGCAAAGATCCCAATGTAATACAGACAGTGTCCTTTCGTTACAAGAATAATGATGTTTGGTAATTTGATAATTCAAGCCAAAACACCAGTTTTTGCACTTGGTCATAATTAAGTAATTTATCTGTCAACAGGGTACAACATTTTGAGCAAATTTTCTACAGTTTGCAGATCAATTGTACTTATATCAGAGGTGTACGCGTTACTTGTGATTCCGATTCTTGATAAAAGCTTTATGCAATATTTGTATTGAAGCTGAACTTTTTACTGGCACAAACAAAATTAAATTCCCAAAGTTCTCTTAAATGATAAGACATATGTTTACACTCTGTAGCATTTGTCTATGCTACTTAATTTGTTGGTTATTTTAGCTGTCAGTGCTGTACTATTCCTAGAATTCCATTTTAACTTTTAAATGTGATCATCTTGATTTTCTTTAGATTTGATATTTACCATAAAAAACTAACAGCCCCAGAATATATATGCTAAAAACCCAAACATGATGTTATAGTTGCGGTTCTAAAACATCGGTCGGAGCTTTTAAAATAAAGAAAAGATTGACAATGCAATTATATCATAAACTAGAAAGACTGCTCACATTATGCTTACAATCGTCACTTTTGTGCACGTTTCACATAACAGGTACAAATGATTTTGAAGCAAAATTTATGCAAGGACAATTAGTATTTTTTCTAATCACAGAACAGGCATATATCGAAAACCGCTTGAAAGCATTCGGCCCAATGATAGTGTTGACCCATGAAGGGACGACAATTTGGTTTTCATTGAGGGGGGTATGGGTGATTTTTTCCAGATTTTTTTTTTTTGATTAGTGTCTATCCAAAGGATAGAATTCTATCCTATGTTACGACCCAGCTGCAGGTGACCAACCTCACGCAATCAAACATTAGTGATCATACCCATGCTAAAAGAATCCTTTTCAGGAAACCTCGTACACATCTTTCTGATCTCATAAAAAAACTCTGACACTCAATAGTCTATTTTCATTGAACATAAATTTGATTGTCCGAACTTTTCAACACTTAAATGGTGCCCGAATTCGTTAATTAATCACAGAATGAATTTCCCATTCATAAAATTTTGTGTGTAGATGTATGAATACGGAAGACCGAGGCCCTTATTTACATTTGTATGAATGGCGTAAACGTACTTCCCAGGAAACGCCAATGAAACGATGAGGCTGTTTTGAAATAAATCATAAAAGAACAATGCATTGGAAATAAAAATCAAATTCATTAGTCGTCGAGAACAACAGTCCATTATTTACAATCTACGGAAGACGTAATGTTTGTTTACATTTGTAGTTATCAATGAATGGAAATGTACGGCTGTTCCACGTTGGCTGTTCCATTATACTTGTTGCGATTGTCATTTTGCGTGTCTTCTCCGAGGTCCGCGTTCGGTATACATGTAATGGCCGACTCAAAACAAAATACTGAAGAAGTCGTACATCGGTAAATACAAAGTATTACCCGGAAACAGTTGTCAAGGTGGATATTCCGAAACAGATGATATTTTGCAACGATCGGGGTTGGAATTCACTAAATTCGAAATAGGATCAGGCAGTGGTGTTGATCTGTTGATTGCATTTCGTCCAACAATGCCAATGATTAAAGCACCGCATGTAATCACAAAACCACAGCATATAATGAAAGTACCACTGACTATAATGACATATCTACCTAATATAATAAAGGAACACATCATCATCAGACAGCATTCCATATTTAATCGTGGTTTCATTTAATCATGAAGAATGGTTGTATCAAAAGTTTTGAGAGAATTTATTTTGGAATATTTATTTGGATTTAAAATTTTCCAACAATCTTTTCAAAATTTAAGTGTCCACATGTGCCTTTGACTACAGACAAATTCTAAGTCAGTTTCAAAGACAATGTTATGATTTTCAATTTGATTTTTGTAGCATTTAGTTTCATTCGTCATGACTGAATGGAATGATGACTTTAAAATATAAGATTATATTACATAAACAGCTCGTAATAACCTCTGATACCCATTTAAGACACATTACAAGTAACACTTACTGATGTTATAAACCATAGCACATTCAGTCGTTGGATACAGACGTAGTCCCTTTATTTTAATCAGCACTGTTTCTGACAACCGAATAAATATTCGAACAAGAGATATAAAGCTCAATTAATAAGGTTAAAGGGAGTGAATGACAATTGTTTGTCGCCTTCTGTTGGTTTCAGAAAGCCAAAAGTTAATGAAACATGGAACTCGTTAATAAATTACGGTCGCGCCATGGCCTTTCCTCAGTGATATTTTACTTACACATAAAACATAACGACTTATACAAATACGGAACAATATTATACAGAACGCCATAGTAAAAAAATCCGCATCCTTTGTACTGTAATAAAACACTGAAGTTCTGAAGCTTAAAATTTACTTATATTTTCGCACCCCACCCCTTAATGTCTCCATGGCTTGCACTCGGAAGTCATCTAGCGTATGATTTTTTTTTATATAAAAGGGTTCACAACTGGATCGTCGTACATATTCCTACATCTGAAAAATTTAATAGTATCCTTTGGTTTAATTCAAATTGCAAGTTTCTATAACATAAACAAATGAATTGCATTGAAACAGTAAATTGCATCTATACTACATTTTCAATTTTAACATTTATGTAATTTTTGACCTCGTATATATTTTCGCGAAAGTCTGTTCAAGTGCTAGAGTCTGAAATATACGTCCAAAGTGCACAATTTATTCTTATTTGGAAATCATCCTGTATTTTTTAAAGAAAAAACATTATCTTATTGCTTTAATGCACTTAAATATCCTGTAAATTGTACTCTCGACGATATGCTAAAATCGGTTGAATAGGGAATATTTCCTTAATTCGGTCCGAAGTATTAAGAGAAGACATATTATTTTTTAAAATATAAATATATTTCACGTCAGGTAACGGGTTTTAGAACATGTTTAAACTATGGGAACCCTTTCTTTATTTTCTTTTCTTTTTTTTTTGATAAAGCAATAATGAATCTTGACCTAGTTTATCCACCTTCTGCAACTCGTCGTCCAGGAAGACGTGCGCATTCTTACCTCGCTTGGACTTTTAAATTTACCTCTACTTTAATATGAAAAAGAAAGGAAATGGGGTAAATGTCAAGGAGACAACATCCCATATCCAGGTTAAAACGACCCAAAAAAAGCATCTAGGGGTCACCGTACGGTCTTCAACACAGTGAGGAACCCAACACCATATAACAAGCCCTAAATGGCCCCAACCTATTCCTAACTTGGGACAGGCTCAAAAATTGCGGTGGGGTAAACTCGTTTTCTTGGATCCAAACCCTCCCCCTATGTGTGGTGAATGGCTAAAAAATAAATACACAAAAAGACTCACAGTAAAAATCAAACTAGAAAAAAGTCCAACTTATCAAGACGAGTACACTTACAATGAAGTACATAAAACATGAAGACAATACACACAGGTACTGTCCGGACAAATGCTCGCAATTACTGACAGCTAGCTAAGGACATAATTTCCGTTGACTAAGATATCAAACCTTCTTACATAGGAATCTTCAATTGAAATACTTCTAAATAGATTCGGTATAACAACATCATCAATTATGAGCGAAGAACATATTTTGTTTTTGTTTTTGGAAAACATTTTTTGATACGGATTTCTAGACCGTATGGCTTGCTGTTTTCACCGACTTTGGATCATAAGATTTAGAATGCCAGTACAAGTGTTTGTCAGTTTCTTTTATAAAAAAAATCGAATACAATTTGGTTGTTATTAACATCATAAATAATGGAGATGTACCTAATTCGTGGACGATTATTTCTTGCAGTTGCATAAAACTTATTTCATTCGTGTAAACCTTCAGCCCTTAATCCAAAAATTTCGTCCTCATAACGATTGTATGCTATTGATTTATGTATAAATCAAAAAAGAATTATTTTCTCATAGACCCATATGTGTAGAGTCGTTTTTATGCTAAGATTGGAACCGATAGCCGTTCTCTCCTTGTATCTTTATCGTCATTTAATGAAAAGTTGTTGTTTTCCAGAACCAAGTCCATCATTTGTAGTACATCGACGATCGTTATCATGATTAGTTCGTGTGGTGAGCGCATCTTTTACTTCCTCGTGCTCTTCTTTCCTGGGAACCATTGGGATTAAAGAATATACGTCCACACAGAACATAACGATATCATCCGGAACCTTTGAATCAATTTTTGATAATTTATTTAAAAAGTGTCGTGTCTTGAACAAAGCCGTATAGTGTTGATTTCATGTGTCCTTTAATTGACCTTCTGCCATTTCGGCAGTTGGATGGTTTCTGCCATTTACGATTATTCTCATAAAAATGTCGTTCGGTATATTGTTCCGTATTTGTGTATGTCGTTATGTATATCAAGCTACGATAATTGGAATACCGAAAATGTCTTCAAACATAATGATGTTAAACCAAAGATATCATTGATATTGCTTTTGATGCAATTCTTCAATGTTGAATTAATATTCACAAGAAAGCCCCACTTCTTAACTAAATTTGGAACAGCACGGACGTCTTCTGTCTTAGGACTTGATATGGAAGATATATTTGGCTATCGACGTCTAACCTGACAGCTATTACAGGTAAAACCTCGAATACCCCCCTCACACACGCACAAAATCATTATAGTACCACTGGAATAGACTGATCATCACTGATTCAAAACTATGCAAATATTCTCCATTTGTTCTCAATAGGAACCATTTAGCATTCAGAATGACTGGCATGTGCTGGTCCAATGCTTGAAAGGCAACCGCAGTCAAAACAGACTGATCAGCATGCAATCAAAACTGAAGTCAGCAAACAAACGAAATATCTATGGGGAAAACTGTGCACTTCTTTTTAGCTGATTTATACCTGTATTCGTATAAAGCCAGGTTCATATGATTTATTATTGCTGTTTATTATTTTGTATTGTGTATGTGTTGATAACAATCCTATAGTTTGGATTTTATATCAATAAAATATTCTGATTCTGATTCTTCTGATTCTGATTCTATGAGGAATTGTCCATAAAAGGGACAATAAGCTGGCCACATGCTCTACTATAAGTTTCCGTTATATATCAACTCCAGGAGAATTACGAAGGACAAAACATGCGATAATTACAAAAATCACTGTCCAGAGACTTGGAAAAAAAACAAAGACAGTCACAAAATGCGGAAATATTAACACAAATTTAAAAACTGAGACACTTCTAGTGTGAACTCCCATAAAAACCGAGAGACCTCAGGTGTTCCAAAAGGGAATCAATGTCCTAACGGTGCTGTTATGTCAGTGAATAATCTTAAGTTAAAGGATAATCTTATACACCAAAATGAACCCGAAATTACAATACCACTAATTCAAAATCGTCAACAACTCATCTGTACTACAAGTAATACATCTGGCATATGGCGAATACCGGTCACGACTCATTTGCTATTGCTGTGCCTGTAATATCTGCATTGATTTTGCCAACATTACTGTCTCAAAACACTTTTTTTTCAAGCACCGTTGCAGTTGTCACTGTTTTTTTTAGATCGTCACCATGATATGAAAGATCGTTTCAATGTTTCTCTTTCGCAAAATAGAATAAACTTTCTTTATTTAACTAGAGTGAGCCATAGAACTGACAAATACCGACTACTACAAAACCAAATGTTTCATTACCAATGTGACAAGTGCCATTTGAAGCGCAGATAATCCTCGTCTACCGGAGCAACTGATGATACCTGTAGCTTTAAAGACGGTTCACACTGCGACTGCTTTAGTTTTGTGGTGTTTGCGTTCATTTTAGATTATTTGTTTAGTTTTTGTAATGTTTTCGCAATTTGTATAACATTCTCATGGCAGTGTTTTTGATTCCAGTTGCCCGCTTTCTGCGTTTTTGCTTCTATATTCGTTTGCGGATGAATTTGAAAATATAAAGAGTGTGTCAACTTATTGTATTTTTGTACATTTTACATATAATTGGAAGCTTTTTTTGCAAATTCTTGTGCAATTGTAGTTTTATTCATCTTAACATACTACATTTGATAAAAATGCATTTCGATATGAAATGTAGAAAAGTTCTCTTAAAATATTTCTAAACAGCGATAATCATTTATCAAACAATCTCAGTTAGATTGATAACTCTCTCCAAAACTCTCATACAACCATTTCACAAGTTCAGTTCTACCCAAAATACATGCCTCATTTATCGACTCCTCTATTCCAAGTAAATCAGGGTCAGCCTTTGAAAGTATAGTTTGAACTAAATCCGTAGGACCCCACCAATAAGCAAAATCTAATACCCTCTGAACATCATATAATCCATGATACTTCTCAATAAGCCATTCTATTACCTCAGTATTACTACTTCTACATGCGTTTATGATCATGTCAGCTACATCTAACAATCTATTATCGAACCTCTCACACACATCTTTCACAAAGTCAAGTTGTCCTTGTTGACATACAAACCTCGATATATTACCCACTGCTAAACTGTCATGACTATTATTTATAATTATTGATCTTATAAATTGTTTCATGTTGTCATCGATACCGATTTCATAAAAGGAAAAGGACTTAAATATCTCTGTTAACAATAAAGTGATGTTAAAGACTTGACATAAATCATTTAAACTAAACAATAACTGTACACATGGTACACCTTGACATCTAACTATGTTATCGCAAAATTTATATGGCGGGCCATCTTGTTTTATGTTGTGATCTTTAATTATCTTAAATATTGCAATTGATCTCTTTAAATCCAGCGTACATAAAGCAAAATTCAATGACTCTATCAGTGACCCTCTACAGGCTTCAGTAGCATCACTTTGTGATTCTGATATCAGTGTGTTGTGTATATTGTCATACAAACATTGATAAACTAAGTCAATATTACAGAACATCATCAGGGCTGAAGGTAAATAGAAATATGTTGTGTTGATAAAATAACTTGTGAACTTTTTTGAAAATCGAGGATCAGTTAACCACTCTTGGTTATGGTTTTTTATATTGTACCTGCACGGTTTTATCATTTCCTGTATTATAATGTTACTTGTCATTGTTATTATTTTTGATTTACATAATTTCTGTAGAAAGTGATAAGGTTTTTTCTTGTAATCTGTTTTAAGCAACTGCAATAACCTCTCAGCTAGTAAGGAGTAACATGATTTTGGAACAGAAAATATTACTTCTCCTTCACCTGGCCGATAAAACTGAGGTCTTGCCATTTCTGTGATGAAATCATACCCTAACAAAGGTATCACACTTGTAGGATCAGCGACACTGTAGGATATCATAACCGCCTCTGCAATTAATCTATGTTGAAAATAATAATTGCCATCGTTGTTAATTTGTAAATATTTCCCTAAAAGTTTTTCTGCAGAAATGTTAATGTGTGATGATGAAACAGTTGAAAGAGGATTCAAGTAAATAGTTTCCATCAGCTTCTGGAATTCATCCCGATTTATTTCACATATATTGAAAGAATCACCATTTAGAAGAAGGTAGGCTAAAAGTGTGAAGTCTATCATACTCCGCTTGTTTACATCTCCCTCCGTCCTTAGGTTGTTTATTTCTTTTAACAATTCTTCTGTTGGATGACAAAAAAAATTGAGACCTTGTTTAGTGAACTTTCGATGTGAGGCAAATAGGTAACATGTTTCTGGAAATCCTATCTCTTTCCCGCTATCAAAACGCAGAATGTTTTGTAATGTGTCCGTGTGTAAATATGCCGTTGAATCGGTATCAAAAATAGAACTGTCACTGATATTTTCTTTATTTATATCATCTGTTACAAATATCTTGTTTTTTGTTAAATAATTCACGAGACATGATTCCTTTTCTTCAACCGTCATCTGATTTTCTGCTGAACTTAAATTAATAACATGATTGTCATGGAAGATTCTGTGGCGGTCTGTAATTGAGAAAATTTTCTGATAAATATTCGTCCTCAAAGTGAGTATAACCTTAATGCTCTTGTTTTGAATTGCTGCAAAAATGGCATCCAATAAACTGGAGTGAACATCATCGATATAACTGCAGTTTGTCCTTCCAAATACATTATCAAGCAGCACAGCATCCATACCATCACTCATATTTTGCCATTGTGCAATATCATCAAGTTGAATGGATCGAAATCCTACAGCCTCCGCTGACAACTCTTGCAGTATTTCCAGGCAAATACGTGATTTGCCAATACCAGGTGATCCTATGAAAATAACTATACCATTTCTGTGAAGACATGCCAGGGCTTTGTTAACAGCTTTTGTCGTCACAAATGTCTTTTCTTTTACATGGGTTTTAATTAAATTTTCAGTATTTTCTGTAAAATAGATATGTAAATCTAAAGGTAAATAATTGAACTAAATCAGTTTACAATAAGAGATATGTACAGAGAAAACACCTTCACGCAATGGGTTTAAGGAAACAAAGAAAAGCATTTGAAAAAAAATCGTACAAGTTCTTATGTAATTAGTAATAAGACACTAAGACTATTCGTTACATCACAATAATCAGCAATACATCATTTCGTCCGTCTGATTAGGGTCCACTGGGTACGTCCACAATTTTTGAGAGGAACTTGAAAATTGTTATCTCTTAGGAGATATCAAATGAAAGGTATTTGATGAAATTGTTATAATCACGAACTGTTATAGATGAGGTTGTTATTTAAAATTAAATGATTGTACATCATGTATATGTTGTAGTACAAACTGAAATCAAGTAGGATCGACAACCCCTGTTGTAAAAATTAGAATTCTAATTTCGAAACTGGGATAAATTTCAATTCTGATATATGTTAGTGACTGTTATCATCGAGTACAAATTAATTTGTACTAGGATCATTCTGGATCCTACTTACTTAAATGAAAAAGAAATGGGGTTACATACGAACAACAACACAAAATTTTTGTAGGTTGTAAATCATTATTAGGATCTGTCCTCTTTTTGTGATTTTGAATAAAGTTAAAACTGTATTTCCTAGTTTAAGCTTTCAATCCTTTGACAGACATATTCAGTTGTGATGACGACAAAAGATAACGTATGATGATTCATGTATTTGGCCTATGAATGTAAATAAAGAACATAACATACCTATTAGCTTGTTCCTTTTTTCTGAAAAAAAAAGACAATGAGATATGCAAACACAATAATGTTGTGTTATTTTATTTACCCGAGGCTTCATAAAGTAGTTAATTTTTACCCTTTTTAATCAAGTGTTAAACTGTAGCCCTGGGTCGATTTTATCTTTTTAGCATGCATTGTATTCGTTCATTCGCTTAGGACACTTTTTCTTTTATCAGACAACGGTGATTGTAAGAACGCTTTGGATAGTTATTATTAGACTATTGCTTACTCTTCCGATGCCCCTGATCTTAACCATGCTTTTTTTACTGTTTTTTTTACTGAGTACGTGTTGTTCGTTTTTGTATATGCGTGTGTCTTCACTTTTTTGTGTCGAGCTCATGTTATGTCTTTGTTTCTTTTTTTCCGATGTTGCTATTGTCCTTGGATTGTAGACTGATGGTTCGGTTCTCACTTACTTAAGGACACTTAATTCAGTTCCTCGGCAACGGATGACAGTGATTGCAAGAGCGCTTTGCCAGTTATTTTCTGCATCTATGGGACGAACATGAATATAGCATTGCTTGGCAATGAGCAATGATTTTCGCTCAAAAGGTGCTAGGGACCGTCATGAAATCATTATGAGGTATATGCAGAGCTCCTCGCTGAAGGCCTTATGGTGACTGCAAGATGAAAAACAACAATATAAGCGATGTGTCATTGCTTAGTTCTACCCATTCTTAAGGAGACTTTGGCTCATGTGTATTTACACTATATCCTTTCATTGTTTATATGATACACATCCTGTATTTAAACTCTGAAGTGTATAACTCCAAATATGTCATGTTCTTTTGATAGCCGATTACGTTTTGCCAAATTATTAGATAAATGTGACATTTATACTTCATTACTGTAGTATGTAACCGAATGTACCCTACTCTTCATCATTGAATTCTTCTGTTCCAATTAGGAACTATTCTGTTTTATTCATCAATGACTTTTCAGTCAATTTTCTAAATATATATTTTACAGCTCGAGAATTAAGTCCATTTATTAGTCAGTATTTTATTTTGTAAATTAAACAATTCAGGGAAAAAGTCGCCAACATTAAACTTTTGAAAGTATATAAAAACAGAAGTTACT
>MJUU01068304.1:2158-22403 GCA_002080025.1 Modiolus philippinarum | reverse complement strand
AAAAATTGCACGAAAGGTTTTATTTGGTTTAAATTATCACCCGAAATAGATTTGGAAAGAATCGGGGTAGTGAGAAATGAAGTAAATCTCGGTTACGTCATGGGACTATAAATATTATCGGCCATTACACCCGAGGACGAAAGTCAATGAAAGGTCACGGGAAGTAAAGTTGAAAAGAAACGATGAGCCAGGTCTTCGATTGTAAAGAAATTTAACGAGAACAAAGAATAACATTTCAACTTCATGCAATTATAACTTTCTTTGTTGAAACTTACTTTTTACATATTTTAAAAAGCTTGATTTCCAGAAAATCGATTGATTACGGGGTTTTCCAAAGTTGTACCAAAAAGAAAGTTATATATTTAGAAAGTGGACATTCTCGTCTTTTCATTGGTCATGATTTCAAAGCCGTAAAGTTATTGGCTCATCGTTTCGATCACGCCGGAAAGAGGTGTACACTATAAAAATCAGGTGCCATTGAATCCGTGGCACGACGTCTCGATTCCGATCGCCCAGTTTAACAACCGCTTGCTTCCGAAATAGATCGAACTGTACCACGAAAAATATATAGTTTAATAGAGAAAAACTCAAAGATTAATTGGTATAAGTTTTATTGTTTAACAAGCTTTTATCACAGAGAAATTGTACGAGGAAGGTGTCTTCCCGTTTCCCACATTCTGCCCGTTCCAATGATAAACGTTATGACGTTGGAGTCCCTACCATATGAGAAAAAACAGATTTTAATGTAATACAATGCACCATATTGAAATAATTTTATTAAGGAATGATGACAGAATGGTTTTATATCAGATGCTGATAGTAACTCAAGATTTCAACCACTTAAGATTTTATTTAATTTTAAGCTATTTACCGAAGCCTTCAAAGTTAAATAATATTCAGATATTGCAAGTAATAAAACCAGGTGAGCAGTGCTAGACTCATTTGAGTGTCCGGTTGTTGCATAATGAAACTAACACAGATGAGTGCTTGTAAAAAGGGGGGATAAGGAAGACATCTATTGATTTTAGGATCTAAAGGTTAATGGTCAAGGTCATGCATATTTGATGAAATCAAATTTTAAGTGAGGCAAGGGACCTGGAGCACTTCTCTTGAACATTACTCTTAAAATATATTGAATTACAATGTACATGTCTTTCATGTCAATGCATAGTATACTAAATGTTTATCATACTCTCCTTCAGGCATCATGCTCACTACAGAACAGAGTATCTGCAGCTGTTCTTCAAAAGAACGAAGGATATGGATATTTATCAAAGGTGAATGCATAAACTTTTTTCTAAATACAGGCTATTTTGAAAACTCTTTGATTTATTAACATCTTACTTGGTCCAGTTGTAGATCTTATCAAATGCTAATCGATGGACACAAAATCATGACTGTGACCTAAATTTTACGTTCCAGTAGTAGGTCAATGATATTTGGAATGCCAGTTTGTCTGGTAGTACATGTCAGTCAGGCATGTGACTTATCTTTGACCTCAATTTCATGGTCTAATGATCACGTTAAATTTCTCTAATTAGAGCAATTTCTCAATGACTACATGTGTAAGTGGTACGTCAATGATACATTTATTTGGTATGTAGGTTTGTTGCCTTTGGCAGTACAAGTCAGTCTTGTATATGAGTTTTTTCATTCACCTCAATTTCACGGTGTAATAAAATGTTAAGTTTCTCTGATTAAATCCATTTCTTAATAACTATGAAATTATGAATGGTGGGTCAATGATATTTGGTATGTAGGTTGGTCTTGGGTAAAGCATGTTGGTCTTGCATGAAACTCTTCTCCTTGACTTCAATGTCAAGGTCTAATGACAATGTTTAGTTCATGGGCAAGGTCCATATCTCAATAAGTATTAGTGATAGTTCAATGACTTGACATATACATCAATTTCACGGTCTCATGACCAGGTTAAGTTTCTCTGATTATAGATTTATTTCTCAATAACTATAAGTTATAGGTCAATAATATTATGCAAGTAGGTTGGTCTTGGGTAGTACGTAACAGTCTGGCATTCTGTTCTTACCCTCAATTACGAAGTCTTTAACAGTATTGTAAATAAATGGTAAATAATTAATCAGGTAATGTGTAAACTACAAGTTACAATGATATGGATAAAACATTAGATATCATCATTGGAGTTCAGCACAAAACAGTCTAGCAAATGAGGTTGACCCGAATTTCAGGTTCAAGCAAATGCATGGATTATATCTGATTCTGTTTTCCAATGTAAGATGGATGATAGTTTGAATGCTGGATAATATTTGAAATTAAATGTACAGTATTTACATGTATTTAGAATTTAGACATAAACTCAGCAATCCATGTGCTGATGGGCGAGACATCTATGGAATTTTCTCCCCCAAAAAAGTTTTTTTCCAGTTTTTGGAGAAAAAAATTATTTGTTTTAGACCATGAGAAAAAAACATGTTTTACCCTCAGCTACCATTGTATTTAATGTTAAATTTGAATCAAACAAATTGTTTTCAACTAGTCATGGAAGAAATGAATTGTTTTTCACAAAGGCAAAAAAAAAAAGAAGAAATTTGTTGCAATGTAGAAATCAATTGTCCCCCCCCAATAAAATCAAATATTTGCTGGCCAAGGAAGTGTTATGTCATCAGTTTATCTTTACAGAAATGTTCTAAATATTCTTATTAAGACAAAATCTGGGTTTTTCTGTCTTTAACCCAATTTTTTGTTTTGTTTCAAGTAAATGAAGCTGCAAACCTCTCACCTGGAGAGTTTACCATGGCAGTAGCATCTGCAAGGGACAAGAAAATGGAAAAAAGGAAGGAAAAGAGGAATTCAAAGGAATACAAAATTGATCGTCTTAGAAAAAAAGGAACAGAAACAAAAATGAACGTACAAAATTGGTAAGAGAAGGAACAACATATGCATCGCAAATGGAATTAAATATTCCAAATGACCAGGAGCAAACTACCCAGATTCCATCTCCTTTAAAACTGGATGGCACAGAGAGCACAGTTTTCTTAGATTTAGAAACAACCGGCTTTGGCAAGAAAGCAGATATTATACAAATTGCGGCAAAGACTAACACTAATTGTTTTAATAAGTATATCATTCCGACAGTTGAAATTGATATTGATGCCAGCAAGGTGACAATTGATATTGATGCCAGCAAGGTGACCGGAATTACGTTTAACTTTGGCACTAATAAAATGTATTCAAGACGAGTAGAGGTTGAACCTGTACCATTACATAAAGCTCTGCTGGATTTGATTGATTTTTTAAAAGAACTGAACCAGCCAATTCTTATTGGTCATAACCTCTGTAATTTTGATATTCCAATTATTGTTAAAAAATTAAAGGAATGCAAATTGTTCACAACATTTTGCAAAACAGTGAAAGGGTTTATTGACACAATCAAAGTCGCAAGAAAACATATTCCAAAAAATGATGTGGTGAATTTTAAGCAGGAAACACTTGTAAAAAAATTTGTTGGAGAAAGTTATTTTGCCCACAATGCACTGGAGGATGTGATTTCATTGAAAAGACTCTATGACGTTAAGTTTGCCTCAATAGTCAAATCTGATGATTTATTTTCATTATTTTATCACCAATGTATGGACTCCTACACCGACCTAATGAAAAAGAAAATTATTTCTCGACCAGTTTGCATTCAACTAGCAAAAGATGGCTTGTCTTTAAAACATTTGAAATTGGCATCTGCACGAGATGTAAATGGAATAAAATATATATTACAGGACCACAAGATATCAACAAAGAGTGTTAAATCCATTCAGGAGTACTTGCAGAAGGAGGAATAACTTTTCAGTTCACATGGCTTTGTCAGGATGAGCCTTTCCTATCACTTTGTGTCCATCGTTAACTTTTCATTCAAAGATCTTCTCCTCTGAACCCACTTCACCAACTTGATATTTGTAATTGTAATTATACTGAACATCAAAAGAAACACACCACCAAAGCGTATTTCTTTGTATCTTAAAATTCAAAAGCAAATATCTCTTCAAATTCTTGTTACAACATGCTAAATTTTTTACACATTGTTGCTGTAATCATTCTAACAAAATTCTGAAAAAATGAAAGAATTTTGATATCTCATTTTTAATTTCTCCAAAAATCACTTTTTCACCAAAAAAATGCAAAAATGACACAAAACAATGAAAATTCAACTCTAAGAAATGGTCAGGAATAACTCCTTTGGTAACTCTGGACAATAAACTTTACAACAAGGCCATTTTAAGGAAGGCAATTCTTGGACTTTTGTTTTCGTACACTTTTCATACAAAATGTTGCTGCTGCTTCATAATGAAATTTGTTTTGACAAAAAATGGCTTGTTTGTTTTGACCTTTAAAATTTAATAAAAATACATAAGGAATTAAAAAAGTGTTAACATTACAGAAGATGAGCAGCATTAAAATTTGGTGCTTTTCTTCTGATGTTCAGTATATTTTAGAGTATGTTTTTTTTCATGAACTTACAGTTTTTGTCATTCCTGTGATGAAAGGTGGAAGTGAGCCATATGGGATAAATGGCATTTGGTTTGTAATACTGAGCTTATCAGGGTTCATATCAGGCAAGCCTGCTAGGGTGAGTCGATGTAAACCGTGGTGAAATCAGTATTACAAACCAAATACCCCTACTCGTGAGTGGGTGGTATATTTGAATACCCTTGTCCATCCGTTCCTCCATTGTTCCATCCGAAGTTTATCGCATTATTCTCAGCTTCTGCTGGGCCAATTCATTTCAAATTTGGTATTTGACTTTATATATAGAGGGAATTTATCGTCTGCTATTTTTTCCCTTTATTTAACAGTGAAAATTTTCGTGGCACTTTTCTCAGCTACTGCTGGGCCGATTTATTTCAAATTTGGTATTTGACTTTATATATAGTGGGAATGCGTCATCTGCCATTTTGTTCGCCTTATGATATCAATTTCCTGTTTGGTGGGACTTATCCGTTTTTCCCTTTTTCGGACATAGTGAAAATTTTCATCGCACTTTTCTCAGAGACTTCTTGGCCAATTTATTTCAAATTTGGTATTTGACTTTATATATAGGGAATGTGTTGTCTGCCATTTTGGTTACCTTATGATATCAACTTACTGTTTGGCGGGACTTATCCATTTTTCCCTTTATTGAACATGTTGAACATCGGGAAAATTCTCGTCGCACTTTTTTCGGCTACTGCTTGGCTGATTTATTTCAAATTTGGTATTTGACTTTATAAATAGGGTTAATAGGTCGTCTGCCATTTCGGTCACTATGATATCAGCTTCCTGTTTGGCTGGACTTAACCATTTTTTTTCCTTTTTAATGTTCAAAACAATATGAGTGGGGGTATACCTAGCACGACAAAGCGTGCAACCTCATGTTCCTTTTATTGGTAGTTCGAAAATAAAAAATGAGTTAAAATGTTTCCAAAATGTTTATAGACTGAAAAAGGCAAGATCTACTTTCTGTGGACATTGAGCTACAGAAATTTTGCGTTTTTATACGCCCGTCTAATGACGGGACGTATTATGGTATACCGATGTCAGATTGTCCGTCCGTCCGTCCGTCTGTCCATCCGTCCGTCTGTCCGTCCGTTTCATATGTCGCGCTCTAACTTGATAACCCTTTGACCAATTCACTTCAAACTTTATAGAAGTATTGGGTATGATGGCTTTATTCGTCAATTTTTAGGCAATTTTTCATATGTCGCGCTCTAACTTAATAACCCTTTGGCCAAATCACTTCAAAGTTTGTAGAAGTATTGAGTACTATGACCTGACAATCTGTATACTTTTTCATGAAATTTCGATTTTTCTTGCAAGAGTTATGGGACTTTATTTGTCAATTTTTAGGCAATTTTTCATATGTTGCGCTCTAACTTGATAACCCTTTGGCCAATTCACTTCAAAATTTATAGAAGTATTGGGTATGATGGCCTGACGATCTGTATACTTTTTCGTGAAATTTCGATTTTTCTTGCAACAGTTATGGGACTTTATTCGTCAATTTTAAGGCAATTTTTCATATGTCGCGCTCTAACTTGCAAATCACTTCAAAGTTTGTGGAAGTATTTGGTACTATGACTTGACGATCTGTACACTTTTTCCTGAAATTTCGATTTTTCTTGCAAGAGTTATGGGACTTTATTCGTCAATTTTTAGGCAATTTTTCATATGTCGCACTCTAACTTGGTAACCCTTTGGCCAATTCACTTCAAACTTTGTAGAGGTATTGCGTATGATGGCATGATGATCTGTATACTTTTTCTTGAAATTTTGATTTTTCTTGCAAGAGTAATGGGACTTTATTCGTCAAATTTAAGGCAATTTTTCACATGTCGCTCTCCAACTTGAGAACCATTTGGCCCAATCACTTCAAAATTTGTAGAGGTATTGGGTATGATGGCCTGACGATCTGTTTATTTTTTCTTGAAATCTGGATTTTTCTTGCAAGAGTTATGGGACTTTATTTGTCAATTTTAAGGCAATTTTACACATATTGGCTTTACTTGACAATCTTTCTTCATACTATGTAGAGATATCAAGCTTAATAGCCAGTTAAAGGTGCATTCTAAAATGAGAACCCCTTACCTAAATTACATAAGTGACGACGGGCGTATCATGCGAATTGGCGCAGCTGTTTATTTATGAATTGCGTTACGTTCATTTCATTGATAAGAAAGACGCGCATGAAGACAGAGCATGCAAAGTTTGCGTCGACAAAACTGATGCCATCCTTGACAGCAACCCAATAGTTTCTTGTATCAGGCATGTTCATCTATACAGACTTTATTAGCCTGTGTACATCAAATGAAACTGATCCAAACTACCGATACATACTTGCCAACATACATTTGCTAAAACCCTGATAAAATCAGTTAGGGATATGGTGACCGCTAAAGGTCCCAAGTGGGTCCAGAGCAAAGTACAGATGGGGGACCATGGGCCAAGTACCTCCCGACCGAAAACGAGAAATTGGTACCTTAGAATCCAACGTAAATGTGATCAAGGTAAATCGAAATGGATTTACCGATGTAAAGTCGCAGTTAGACGGAACTTGATAATTATACTTCTGCGTAATTTATACTGTTACGGAAAAAAGATAGGTTTATTATTTTCTCTGAGTAATTCTTAAAACCCGGAGAATATTTTTACTAACATGCAACCCAGAAAAGGGGTCAAAATTCCTGGGGATACGGGTGAAAGCAGGAACATTGGCATGTATGCCGATAAATAGGTATAACATTCTGTCAAAGATGACTACAGAGTCATATGTTCTTTTTAAAAACTTCAATAAACTAGAAACATATTTTTCAGATGATCTAATTGACAATGTTTTAACGGTTCAATAGCTATAGTTAAAAACATTTTCTCAGTAACTGTAATGCCTAGGTTCATCATATTTGGTTTATAGTGAGATCTTTATATAGGTACCTGCCAGTCTGACACATGTTACTTGACCTCATTTGCATGTTTCAGTGAAACTGTCAAATCTGTGACATAGTTTCACATTTGAATCCTATTCTCAGTACCTAGATAAATAGACTCCAAATATTTGACATATAGCAAGATTTCTGTATGTACATGCCAGCATTAACACTTTTCATGTTACCTTGACCAAATTTTCATGGTTCCCTTTTTACATTTTTAAAGACTATTTATCTGCAACGACAACATCTAGACTCACATTTTTGGCCAATAGCAAGATATTTATGGATGCATTATAGTCTGATACTTGTTATGTCGATGCCATGTTTCAGTGATTTTGTAAATTTATAACATTCAAGATAGTGTGCAACAAATGAAAATGAACTTGTTAGTAGTGAAGTTTTACAGCAACTCACACTCAAATTATGAGATAACCATACTGAATTTTAGGATCTGAGGGGGTAAATCGTAGATTTTACTGTCGCAAACTGAGTTTTCGGAAAACGGATGTTTGCGACAGTAAAATCTTAAATTTACCCCTGAAAATCCTAAAATACAGTTTGGTTATCTCTATTCTAATGCAAATCCGCAAAAAGCATTTATAAAAATCGATTTTTAAATCACAGGAAGTTTGGTATGCGTCTGCGCCATTACGTTGCTATTGGTTCCGACGGTAAATCGTGGATTTTACCCCCTCAAAATTCTAACGCCATCCAATCAAAATTAGTGTTACAAACATAAGTGCATTAGAATTTACATTTACATGAAGGATTGTCATTTTTCAAATTTTGTAATCATGGTAATCGAAGTTAGACATCTTTTAGTGTCTACACTTGTTGTTATTGTATTGTTTTGTATTTACTTTGTGGAGAACAAGTTTTGTTTTCTGGTGATATTTGTAATAAACTATTGTTCTTGTTCCCATACCAGTTTTGATATTTTATTTACATACAATATAATGTTCCCCCACGAAGTTCTGGACAGAACAAGTCTGTGGCATTTGCAATTGTCCAGGGCCTGGTTTAATAACCATTTTTCCTTCTTCGATTTCATATAAAACGAGATATATTTATTTACATGGGTTGGTTTTCTCACTAGAATCTGTAAACTTTAAGTCTGCCACAGCATGCAAGTGTACAGATTGTGGTTGGACTACCAACAAACAAATTTGCTCAACACACATATACATGGACCTAGGACACTTGTCAATGACACACAAGCACCAGTTTGGATAAATGGGAACCACTCGGTCTGTCACAATATACATGTACAGTAGAACTTCGATAACTCAAAACTGCAATAACTCAAACACCATGGATGCCTGAACCCTTTTTTCGGTCCCTTGCTTCAAATTTTAATAAAGTTCGACCTCAATATCTCGAACACCCCTTTGGCACGAACTATTATCATCGGTCCCTTGGGTTTTCAAGCCATCGAAGTTCGACTGTACATACATTTTACATTTTGAACATCTCTCAAACCACTGAACTACTTTGAACAAACTTTTACAGGACAAATGTATGGATAGTCCTTTACAAAGTTTACACTAATTTTTTTACAACCGCAAAAATTTTGCGGTCGTATTATGGTATGGCGCAGTCGTCGGCGTCGCGTCTGCGTCTACGTCTGTGGCCAGCATAACTTTGTTTCTAGTGGATGGATCATCTTCAAATTTCAGTATGTGGTTTCTTGGCATAATGGCTATCCTGGGTTTTAATTTCGGGTTTATGGCCTCACCCGTTTCAGAAAAAGGGGCCAAAAAGGGGTAAAATTGGGTATTTTTGTGTCTGTGGACAGCATAACTTTGGTTCCTGTGAACAGATCATTTTCAAATTTTAGTATGATGTTTCTTGGCACATGCTTTAGCTTGGGCTATAATTTTATGTTCCGGGCCCTGCCCGTTTTAGAAAAAGGGGCCAAAAGGGGTTAAATTGGTTGTTTTCACATATTTGACTGTAGAATCTTTATTATTTATCGGATTTTGATGGGGTTTCTTTCAGTAAACTCCTTAGAAAATTTCCAATCTGCAGTATGCCAACGGATTTAACATGGCATGTACCGTTCACGAGATAAATGGGCCCAAAAGGGGCAAATTTCAAAAATTTCATTTTTTTATTTTTAGTCCGATTTTGATGCAATTTTTTTCAAAGGATTCCTAATGAAAAATTATCGTAGCACTCTATTATTAGATTTTTGGCAACTTGTTTCCTTACCCAGCTATGAGAGGCCGAAGGGGGCCAAAATCGTAAATTTACATATAACCAAACAATTTTATTTATCGGATTTCGATGGGATTTTTTTCTTTGGATTCCTCTTGATGTAAGCTTTCAGTAGTATGCCAACGGATTTGGCATAGCTGTTACCGTTTTGGAGCTATGAGGAGCTGAAAGGGGCCAAAATTGTAAAGTTACAGATAACCTAAAAATTTTATTTTTCGTCGGATTTTGATGGGATTTTTTTCCTTGGATTCTACTTGATGTAAGCTTTCAGTAGTATTTCAACAGATTTGACATAGCTCTTGCTGTTCCCGAGCTATGAGGGGCCGAAGGGGGCCAAAATCGTAAATTTTGCAGATTACCTTAAATTTTTATTTTTCATCGCATTTCGATGGGATTTTTTTCTTTTGATTCCTCTTGATATAAGCTTTCAGCATCATGTCAATGGATTGGGCGTAGCTCTTACCGTTTCTGAGCTATAGAGGGTCAAAGAGGAATCATAAGGAGTCGTAAGAGCTAATTTTTATTTTCCCTAGTTTGTGTCCAGCTAATTACTTGGTCAATCTCCTTATTGCGTCCATCTAATTATTGTGTCAAGCTCTTTCCTATGTCCATACTCACTTTAAATTACACTTTTTCAAATTTCAGTGGACGACATGCTGCGATCGTATCATGCTGCGCCCGGCGTAGCCCTTTATTTTTCATAGATCGCCAGAGTGGAACATAGTTTAACATTGGAAAAACATACTCTAGCTATCTCCTTTGAAAGTAATGGAGGAAATTGAACGGAACTTTACAGGAATGATGAATGATAGGTCAATTACCGAGATTGTCAGCATTTTTTTTAACCTGTAAAAAAACATGGCTGCACAGAGTGGAACATAGTTTAACATTAGACCCTATGGGAAAAGCATATTTTGGCTTTTTCAACTGAATCTACAAAAGCAATTGAACGAACTTTATAGGGATAATGTATGGATTGTCATTTACTAAGATTGCCAGAATTTTACTATTCACCAAGAAACCTGGCTGCCAGAGCAGAACATAGTTAAATATTTTTAGTTGGCCTCAACGAAGTTGAGGAGGACTTTGGAGTACCCCCAGCGTCGACGTCTTCGTCCCCGTCAGAATTTAGGTATATATCTTGGTAACTATGAAGGGTAGGGTCATCAAACTTAGTGTACAGATGCATCTTGGGCTATCTCACAGCCTCCAAGAAAATTAGGTCTGACCTATATTTTCCGCTTGACTGGCTTTCATTTAATTTTAGGTCCAAGTTGATATCTCAGTAACTGTACATGGTCACTTTGACCTATATTTTCCGCATGATCGACAAACATTCAAGTTTACTTCCGAGTTCAGATCTAAGTAACTGTACATGTTACAATCATCTAACCTTGCATGTGTATGCATCTTTGGGGGTAGGTCAGCATCCAGGCAAAATTAGGTCACTTTGACCTATATTTTCTGCATGAGTGACTTGCATTCAAGTTTACTTCCTAGTTCAGATCTAAGTAACTTTAAATGGTAGGATCATCTAACCTTGCATGTGCATGTGCATGCATCTTTGGCGGTAGGTTAGCATCCAGGCAAAATTAGGTCACTTTGACCTATATTGTCTGCATGATCCCCTTGCATTCCAGTTTACTTCTGAGTTCAGATCTTAGTAACTGTACATTGTATATGATCATCTAACCTTGCATGTGCATGCATCTCTGGCGGTAGGTCAGCATCCAGGCAAAATTAGATCACTTTGACCTATATTTTCTGCATGATTGACTTACATTAAAGTTTATATCCGAATTCAGGTGTCGATTACTATACATAGTAAGATCATCTAGCCTTTGTATTCATGCATTTAGGATAGTAAATGAGCACCCTGGCCAAATTGGGTTTTTGTGTCCATGTGCCATAACGAGGCGAACTTTGTAATCATCGATTACCTATGTTTTTACTCTGTTTTGAAACAAATGGAACCAACTTTTACAGGAATGATGTATGGTAGGTCCTTGACTTAGATTGCAGAAATTTTTCAAATCTGCCAAAAAGCATGGCTGCCAGCACAGGACAAAGTTTAACATTGAACCCTCTGAGAGAAACATATATTGGCTATATTCTGTAAAACTTTTAAAGGAAATTAAACCAATCTTTACAGGAATGATGTATGAAGATCCTTTGCTTAGATTGCTAAAATTTCTCTGATCCACCAAAAACATGGCCTAAATGAAGGACATCCGATGAAACATATTGAACCAAACTTTACAGGAATGATGTATGAAACATCTCACACAGGTCAGCAATACAGACTCAGTCTATCGAATCTCTGGTTAACATTAATTTAATGGGATGCTACCCTAGAATCAATCAGTGCTGCACTGCAAATTTGTCAATGTAGGCATGAAATTTAAGGTGGAGTAACATAAACAAACCATTATCTTTTTTCTTGGCATAAAATGAAAATAAACTGGATATTACTTGGCATAACGTGAGAATAAACTGGATATTACTTGGCACCGCTCTTTAGTATAAGAAAACAGGTCAAGAGGAAACTCCACCTAATAGTTTTAGAGTACCATCTATAGGAAAAAAACCATATATATATATATAAATATATATATATATATCCAATGAAATAATTTTTCATCTATAAATAGATTACAGTGCAGGCTCAACATTAACAGTGGTCTGGTTGCCCGACACAAATAAATGGGGTCTTCGGGCAATTAAAAATGGTACCCTACTTGTCCGTTTGGACAAGTGAACAAAAAAAGAAAAGATACTATATGGACTGATTTTAGTCACTCTGCTTTGGTAGTTGTGATGAATCCATGAAATTCTGCAATCTGGTCACCCAAATCTCTGTACGTCTAACTCAAATATATACTGTATTATTATGGCCCAAATGACATGGTGGCACTGCATTGTTGGTCTATATTTGGAAAGATATTCAGATGGACATCTTGAAATTTTGAAGCCTGACAGAAATACTAAAATGCATTGTCAGCAAATATTTAACCCCAACAAATAATAAACTGCTGACACTAACAAGCTATAAAATTTATAAAATGCTGCACTATGATAAGGTTTGTTCATTGTCCTCTTAAAATTTCCAAATTTGACGTTAAGGTCAATGTTCAAGGTCAAATACCACCAATTGTGTTACTGGACATCTTGGGATTTGGTGATGTAGCAGTATTGCCAAATGTCAAAAGCCTACATTCAGAGACACAAAGGTCACAGCTTAGAAACCATTTTTCATGTTTTTATCATAGAAATAATGAATTTGACATTTAGATCAAATTTCAAGGTAAACTGTCCTAAGTTCTTGGACTATGACAATCTATCCAAATATAAAATATCCAAAGCCGACATTGGCTGATATATAACTTCTAGATCAGAAGCAATTTTCGCATGAATCTATCATAAAAAAAACATTAATATGATATCGAGATCAAATTTCAAGGTCAAAGGTCAAAGGTCCAAACAATTTTTTGACTTTGTTACAATGCCTTCTGTCTATCTGGCTATCTAGCAGCATGCCATAATTATATATAGTCTTTCATTAAAATAGACAACCTATATAAGTATATTCAACTGTAGGAAACCATTACTTTTTGAATGACAAAAATACTTTGACCTTGACAAAATTGTCAAGGTCAGATGTAATTATATAACAAGCAATACAATTCATGATGAACATCATTGTGCAATAACTATTTATACTACTTTTAGATAGTTCTGGAAACAAAGTTATGACAATTAAAAGCATAACCCCTATATAGTCGAAGAATGGATGATTTGTTTGTCTTTTTGTCACCTTAATTTGGCCCGAGTATGTGGTTTCAATCTTGAATAACAAAAAATCTAGTACATAAATGTTTTAGATATTTTGCATGGACATCATGGTACACTTAGTTAATGTACCTGCAAATTTTCAAAGAAATTAAACGATACAATTTTTTTGGGGGAAATAAAGATCTTTATGAACCAACCCCCGAAGGAGCCTTTCCTGGTCACAAGATTTAACCCCGGTTTCCATATATTTCTATAAAATTTCAGCTACAAGTTATTTTTCTTCAAAGTTTTGTTCAGAAGTTTCAAGAAATGGTTTCAAACATATAGTATAACACAAAAGAACACATTTATTGTTGAAAATTTGGAGCAGGGGGGCTTATAAACCCCATGACCAATATTTCTGTCAATTACAAATCTGCCTAGAATTTTGAGGTTAAATATGTCAACTTTGACCTTCCATATTTCTTATTTTTGTACATGAACTTTCGTAAAAAATATATATGTTGCAAAGGAAGACCTATTGTATGCATACAAAAAAAAATTGGAAAAATTAAACGACAGGAATTTTTTAGGTATAGTGTATGGTACCCCCTTAAGTTTGTTTGTATTTTTATATTTAAATTTGTTTAAATTTTATGTTTTACTCCCACTTGTGTTTATACTCCCGTTTCACTAACAAAATTTAAAACAGGGACATAAAATCATATCATCTACAGTGCAATATATATACATACATGAATACCAGTTTTGGGTAACTATAAAAAAATATATTTTCAGGGATAGTCAATTGCAAACGTTTGAAATATTTGTCCCTGCAATTAATCAATTATATTATTCTTTGAATGACAGAGATGTGTCTCTTTTCCCTTTAATTTTCAACTAACTTTAACTTTTAAACGTTTCGGAAATTATTTTATAATCTCATTTTATGTCAGGAGCAAGGACTTCCCCGAGAGAGATGTAATATTTGCACTTCATTATGTTCAACCTTATATAACAGGATTCTCTTAAATTGAATTATGAATAATTTCTCTAGTTAATTCAATTCAAAATTTTATGAAATTATTTTGTTACTAGAGTGACCTGGGTATAATTATTTAGATAAGAAAAACACTTAAACCTATTCCCTAATTTTTCATTCGACAGTGTGTGCTCAAAGCACTTTGTGAAAAATTATGAAAAATTTGCATGTTGCATAATTTTAATAATTTATTTATTTATTTGCATAGTACATCTATTGTGGATCAGAGACGTATAATTAAATGTCTCTGTGTGGATCAAGCAAATACAAAATATATAAAGTAGATATAAAATACAATATCTGCATTAATCACACACCAGCGTGAAATATACAGATCAGGTATTCCAGATAATCCAGGTTAGTGTGGATTATAGGTTATTTCAGTTGCACAAATAAACCCTAACGGGTTAAAGCAAAATATAATTTAAAGTTGAGCATTTAAATATGTCATGAAATTCATCACAGAGTTCTTCAAGATCCACGACTAGGAATTTCTCTTTTCTCTCGATCCATTTTGTCACTTATAAGATTCAATCATGTATATTGTGTCCTTGTGGATTCGAAATATAATTTAGACACTCAAAATTTTCAATTCATTTACAGTGTTGCAATGCACAAGTTCATTATGAAATTTCACACATTTCGTGAAATAAATAAGCAGGACTTGTTATTTAACTGATATACGCCTTTGAGACGGTCTCTCTGCTCAAGGAAATTGTTTGTATCTTGTGTTGACCTGGAGTGGCAGTCGAATTGGGGGCAAAAGTAACTGCAAAGAACTATTGAAGGCGCCAATGCAATGAAATTGCCAACTGAAACTGAAATTATGGGTTCAAAACAGTCAAATAGGACAGAGATGTTTCTGTTGTTAAACCCCGCTTTTTCTTGATGTTTCAGTCAATTTCATGCAGAATTTAGGCGTACATTTACAAAAAGTGGAAAAAACTAGTATTGATTTCAAGGGAGGAGTCACTCCATATGATTTTTGGTAGGGGTGAGCCGCTGGCACATTAGGACCCCCACCCTTATCATATATTAAGAATCTCAAAAATATCTACCTTATCACATATTTTAGCAGAAAAGTAAACCTAATCATATATGATGCAGACAAGTATGCCTTGTCATATATTGGGGTGAATACTATAAATTCTTTATTTTCAATCAAAAAGTAGAAAATTACATACAGTTTAATACTTTATTAATGTAGGTATGTCAAATGCTAATAAGAATCTGATTTAAATGCAGCATATTGACCTTATCACATAATCTCATCTGAAATTCCCTACCTTATCACATATTTTCATCACAATTTACTACCCTTATCATATAATCTGAAGCGAGAAAAAGGTACCTATTCCAGCGGCTCATCCCTACCTCATCATATAGTGGAAGTGACCCCCCGAGCATATCGGCATAAAGGGCCAACCTGAAGTAAAATCAGTCAAGCTCCCAGGAATTATTTCGATTATGACAAATAAAGAAATTTTGTTTAAAGTGTATCACTACTATGGTAAAGGCAAATAATTGCCATTCCGTCAATTGGTGACTTCCGAGTTTCCAGAGTTACCTCATCTGATTAAAAATAAGCGGCTATCTTGGGTTATTTTTAACATAGAATATAATGGCATGGTTGTAGAAAAAATGCTATAACTTCGGTTTGGAGAAAGTCTTAGTCAAATCTTTTGGATATGATGTATTACAGCCTCAGGGTATAATCCAACATACTTTTCATGAGGTAAGCTACAGATAGATGTTAATTGCATTTGGAATTAACAGGATGTGACGATGACTTGATAAACATCTGTTGGAAAGCCACAAAATAGTCAAGGGTTAATGAATGTCCAGAAAATAAAAATAAATGAAACCAGTACAAGGGAATACACAATAAAACAGTTAGCGAAAAAGGCACTGAAAATAACAAATATACTTTTTCTTTAAAACACAAACAGAAAAATTCCAACTAAAAAAATAACATAAAAACAAAACAACAACAAAAAATGAAAAATAAAATTTAATTTTAAAACTTAAAACAGCGTTACAGATATGCCTTAAATGAATAGCGAAGGATAAATACACAAAAACGAAATATCTGAGATCAACATTCAAAATAAAAAAAGTATTTAAAAAGCACTTCAAATAAACGATGTAATCATCAAATGGTTATAAATATAACCCGATTTCCAGAACATAATCCGATATCTCCACGTGCATATCTCAAACCAATACACATCATAGGTTGACACGTTATACCATGCATAGCGAGCAAACTACTGTAAACATATACTATGAGGACTGAAAAAATTGATATAAAGTTATTGATACTTTTGTCTCAAATATATTGAAGTCTATTTAATATACAAAATTGAAAGTATATTAATTTATAGGCACCTTTATTTTTATTTCAACTTGCGTTATTCTGTATGTTGAATATTGGAACAGCCTCTAATAAATAGCGATTTTACCACGGGTTTGGACACAAAGCGTTTGAGAGACATCATTTTAAACTTGTCAGATATACAATGAAGTTTTGATTTTGAATGTTAAATGTTGAATGTTTTGAATCTACATTCAAATATGCTGTGGCATTCATATCCTATTAGCTGCATTCAAATAAACAATGACTTCATCTCCTAATAGCTGCATTCAAATAAACAGAAGCATTTATCTCCTATTTTCACATCTGCTGCATAGTCTACACAATATCTATTATCTCTACCAATATTTTGCTGGCGACCATGATAAGAGAACAAATAACCAATTTGATCAAAATGGAAAGCAAAATTTAGCTAGGTCAGAGCTTTACACAATGTACAAAATTTAATTATTGCAAACAACAACGAAAGGATATGGGATAAATGCACATGAAACAAAATCTCTGCAAATACATGGTAGAACCAAGGTGTGTCTTTCGTTTTTCTGAAAAAAAAGATAAATGTCGCTTAAGATTTAAGCTAAACTGGTGCTGTTTAACATCCCCCTTTTCTGGATACTTGTTGAAAACCCTGTTTTCGAACGCAGGACCTACTGGACATTTCGGCATACAAAAGAGATTTTTGCTGTGACAGTCAACCCTTGTATTGTAAGTTTTGTCAAATTTGTTAAAAATAACGGTTTGAAGTTTTCCAATGTTTGATGACTCATCATGGACTACCTGATAAATAACATTCTCTATTCATGGAGATTACATTTCGGAGGGGCTCGTATAGGAATCCCGACTTTCGTTTTACTTAATCCTGAACTTCAAAAGGAACTTAAAAATGACAAAATCCCAAATTCCAGGTGCATTTTCTTTCCGAAATTCTCGAGCATAAAATCATAGGTGTAAACCCTCCCGATTTTTGCGGGAGTCTCCTGCAATTTGACACAAAACAGATATTTCTCCTGCAATGAGATGGTCTCCTGGCAGGGAGACACAAATCTCCCGTTTTTGTGGATGTCTCCTGCAAAATCTCCAGCATTCATATGGTGTCAAAGTGATAATTAACCAGGTGAAATTATCGTACCTGTCAGTTATTGATTTTTTTGTCAATCAGCATAGGTAATACTTATTTTACAGGTAAACATGTTAATTAGACTGATTAATTATTGTTGATTGGGTAGTCATGAGGACAGGTGTTGTTTAAATCGCAATCAGTCACCAGTGACAATCATTACTAGGAATCAACAAACTTATTTCGATACAACCATTAATATAAAATGCCACTAATTATCTCCCTTGTAAAATTTTCCTTTTCCTAAATAATGGCCTTAAAATTTTTGTGTTCACACTGAAAGTCCACAAATTACTGTGATATTTTGCAAATTATCTAAATTACATTCTTTGAAACAATATTTTTGGACATTTTCTCAATATTTTTTGGTTTTGTTGAACTTGAAACTAAATGATTTTATATAATGATCTCTTTTTACTTGCACCATTACCTTGAATGATTTCTAAAATGCTTGTCACTAATGCAAATCATTGATTGAGTTCTGTTTGACTGCAAATGAAAGTGCAAGAAATGAGCTGAACTTTATTAGACCTCAATAAATTAATTAATACAATCTCATCCCCTCCCACCCCAATTTATCTAAGCTCAATTTTTTTTCTAATTTATAATTATTCAGGAATTTTCTTTAAATTCCTATCAATTTCAGTGAAAATCAGTACAAAAAATAAAATAAAATCCTTCCATCCACCCAGATTTTTTGTTACAGGTGGATGAGAATCTACAAATTAACTTGACAGGGCATTACATACTGGCAGGGGGAACCTTTGAACTTGGAAACGAGTCAAAAATGATGTTACGCAAAATCTCCTGCAATTTGAAACTTGATTGCAGGAGATCTCCTGCAATTGGGTTTCAGAAGGTATGATAAAATCTTCCAATCCCCGCATCCCGAAAAAGGTCCCTTTCATATCGAACTTTCAATCAAACATGATCGTTAATTATCAGTCGAGCAGTGTAGTTTTAAGTGATCTATATGATCTAAAATACACCAGAAATTTCGGTAGTCGTGCACAATACGTCGACCACGTACTGCACCTGGGCTTGTGTTCTGGTCAGGAAAAATGCTTGCTAACATTTAAGGGCATTTAATCTAAAAAAGATTCCGTGGTTCCTGTGGAAAAAAAAACATTGTTAGTGAGCTTTTATTTATGACCCAGTGCAAGTCTGTGACCCCGACCGCCTGGACTTACCTGAACGGAATCCTACAATAACACCTACAATGCAATCAAACTGACAAGATCGATTATTTCCCTACGTATTTTTTTTTTTCATGTATAAACGCTGTAAATATGTTAAGCCTTTATAGCACTAATTTAAATCGCTACATAATATCCAAAGGTGCTGATCATAAATTTCCAGAAGCTTTGAAAAGAAAATCTTGTCTCGATTTATATCGGCAAAAATCTTGGTGAAAAAAAAATCTGGGTCTTACCCTGTCCATTTGAAAAAAAAAGTTGACCCTTAAACAATTTTCCTAGCATAAATTATAGTGTATAATTATGAGCAAAAAGAGGACTGAAATCATTTCCCGACTCGGTTGAAATTAATCCCAGCCCCTTAAAACCAAGTGATCCACGCTTTGCATCAATTAATTAATTAACTGTTCAATTTAGAAAAACATTCTTTACTAATTCACTATTAGGTTTGGGGTGTATGACATTTGCGCCGATTTTATAAATTTCAAATTTTTCATTTTCGCCGATTTCATTTTTTCATTTGTGCCGATTTTTTGTTGTTGTTGTTGTTTTTCATATAACGTATTCAAAATATATAAGATATGTTGGTAAAACCGGGAAATAAGCGATGTTAAGATACAGATACCCAAAACGTATTAATGCCTCATTTTAAATATACTTCATTTTCGGTATTTTGTTACTTTTTTCATTTATTTTTGTCTCGCCCGCGACGAAAAGTCGCGGAGGCGAGACTTAGGGATAGCGTTTCCGGCGGCGGCGGCGGCGGCAGCGGCGGCGGCAACAATTTGTAAACTATTGCGAATTAACAAGCTTATGTTAGTTGTAGGTCCATAGTTTTTTATGTGCAGTTGCATCCTTATGGGTACAACTCAAATCCCTACTAAGATTATGGCCCTGGTCCCTTAGTCACACATGAGCGATCACATTAAGTTTTTAGCAAGCAGTTTGTACAGCCAATACCAGTAGTCCTAGGCACTTGATATTTGACATTCAGTTGGGTCTTGGGGAGTACATACCGATTCCATACCCGGATGGTGGCCCTGGCCCCTTAGTCACGCATGAACGATCACATTAAGTTTTTAGCAAGCAGTTTGTACAGCC
>MJUU01068301.1:0-27467 GCA_002080025.1 Modiolus philippinarum | reverse complement strand
GGTGAGGATTTTATTTCATACAAAGAAAAACAATCTAGATGTAGAAAGGTAATTAGAAATACCCAGAACGAATACTGGGAACAATATTGTAACTCACTAAACAGTGATACTAAAGTATCAGAATTGTGGCATAATGTGAAAAGAATGATGGGAAATAAATCCCAACAAACAACAATACCTACCTTAAAGGTAAACAATACTAATTATATTGATAATCTTGATAAAGCAAATGTCCTTGCTGAAAGCTATAGCAAGGTCAGTAGTACAGACAATTATGACACTGATTTCAAAAACAGAAAAAATGAAATTGAAAAAAAAAGAAGTCAATATTTTTGAAAAGGAATACTCTAATAATGATGAAAATATCAATGAAACATTTAATTTGCAGGAACTAAAAGATGCTATCAATGACACCAATGATAGCGCACCGGGTGATGATAGATTGTCATATAAAATGTTTAAATACTTCACTGATAGAACGAGTAGGGTCTATCAGCTACATCCACGAGTGTACTTGTTACATCCACGAGCATACAGGCACGAGGGTACTTGTGCAATGAGGATGCGCGAACGGTTGGATTATGTGTGTCATTTTAAAAATAAGATGTTATTATTAATACTGAAAGATATCGACATAATAAACATGATAAATATATCGGTAATTGAAGATAATACGCATAATATTACTTGTATGCGGAAGTTAATTACTTTAGTGAAGTTCTATTTTTAACTATATATTTTTTTTATCAATTATATATATACGATTTATAAGTTCAGACATGCTATATAATAGATCATAACCAAAGATCGTTAAGATAAAAGTAGAAATGAAAAACTTCACATTAAAATTTTCTTTATTAATCTAACCCAATTACAATGTATCAATAACGTATTTATCACGGGGGGGGGGGGGGGGATGTAAACTCCCTATATAACAAGCAGGTACGGATGTGCGGCCAAAAAAGGTTGTTTTTCACGTTTGTACTATATGATAAGGTAAGAAATATCATATGAAATATATCAGTACTGACAATAGGTGTACTTTGGATATATACATATTACACATTGTATATCAACCGCAATAAACAAGTTGATCGATATGATCTTCAAAATGTAGAAATAGCAAATTTTCATATAATTTATGAAAGGGGTTCGATCTTTTTATCACCGCAAAATTAATGAATAGTGACTTTTTAGTTCCTGTCTAGCACCCGAGTTAAAAAAAAAGAATCTGGCTCTCTTCCTGTAATTAGAAAAAAACTTTTCTCAACAAACTTTCCTAAAAGCATGTAGTGTAAAAGGGAAAAACATAATCTGAGCCGCGAAGCTGGCCAAACAATTTCCTGCTGTGATAAAAATCCAAGGCCTCGGGAATTCAAATGTTCCGTTCTTTAAAAATTTAAAATATCTCATGCAAAGGGTAACATCAAGAATTCAAGTAAGGTTTTAAGTTTTTGTAATAATCCTCTTAAATACAATTATCATTTATTCGCTAAACCTTTTCTTTAAAAATGAGTGATTATTATTCAAGTAAGGAACCACTTGATATTTAGGGGGAAAAGGGTGGGGTTGCTGCAGTTTTTGTAAATGAATATACTGGCTCAAATAAAGGCGAAAATAAATATTCTGGCATTCGCCTCCTTAAAAAAAAAATTATAATGAATAAATTTCCTTACCCTCAAATTTTTGTATATAATTATTCTTGCTCGACAAAGTCTGCCCCCCCCCCAAACCTCGCAGAATCAAATATTCGTTCTTTTACTATAGCTCAACAAGGAATTCAGAAGTTTCTTAAGCTGTTATGCCATTTGGTTTGTATTTCTTGTCAAGATGAAAATTTCATAAACAAGTGTATGTATTTTCGTTAGAAAGTTTAAATTAGATATTTGAATATTTCAACATAAAATGAAAGTATATATAATTTATATGTATATCGTAAAACACAGTTTGGTATGAAGCTTGATTATTACGAGTTATGATTTCAGGTCTGCCGTGATACCACTATCTGTTTGCCAATATGTTGAAGTTTAACTATATCTTATTATGGGCGAGAAATTTCTGTCAATGTTTACTTGGCTTGTGCAAGTCAATTCAAGGTCTGTCGTCCTTGTCTTTCCTGTTTGTCGAATCTTTAATGTTTAACTATAACTAACTATGAATGAGGAATTTTGGTCATAGTTTTTTTGACTGGCATCACAGGGAATGATTTCATATTTTGCCAGAAGCTTAATAATGATGTAAAAAGTAATCCATTTTCAGGTCTGATGTATAACCACTTCCTGTTTGCCAATACTCATACTATAGTATAGATAGGTCTAGTTTCGCTGTTTAAAGAAATGTGTTACAAAGTGCTGAGCAGAGATATTCATATGTGGCCAAGCAGACCAAAGTACTTAGTTTCATACTGTTTCCTTCATTTTGTCGGTATTTCGGAGGGGATATCCAACAGCTTAATCAACAATGAGTGAAATAAATAAAATATGTTCGCTAGTTCTGTGCATACATTAAGATCAAACCTCTTTATCTAGGTTTCTCAACCTTTAAATAAAATGGCATGCAGCTTTACATTTATAAAATCTGAATCAAGATGCTTTCTGATCACTATATCCAGGATACTTGTGTGTAATACAGGTATATACATTACACACACGAGGGTACTGGTAGTAAAAAGGTGTAATACAGGTATATAAACTACATCCATGAGGGTACTGGTGGTACGCAGTGTGTAATACATAGCTGTATTACACATTTTTTACCACCAGTACCCTCGAGGATGTAGTGTATATAACTGTATTAAACACTTTTTGCCACCAGTACCCTCGTGGATGTAGTGTATATAGCTGTATTACACACTTTTTACCACCAGTACCCTCGTGGATGTAATGATATAGCTGTATTACACACTTTTTTCAACCAGTACCCTCGTAGATGTAGTGTATATAACTGTATTACACACTTTTTACCACTAGTATCCTCGTGGATGTAGTGTATATAGCTGTATTACAGACTTTTTACCATCAGTGCCCTCGTGGATGTAGTGTATATACCTGCATTACACACTTTTTAACACTAGTACCCTCGTGGATGTAGTGAATATAGCTGCATTACACACTTTTACCACCAGTATCCTCGTGGATGTAGGGTATATACCTGTATTACACACTTTTTACCACCACTACCCTCGTGGCTGTAGTGTACAGCTCTTTATTAACTGATGACTTAAAATACAGTGTGATTTGCCCATTTAATATAACCGGAAGTTTTTGGCACATAGAATTTATACAAGACAAATCCCCTGTATAGAAATTTATACAGGGCAGATGCCCTGTATTAAAATTAATACAGGGCAAATGCCCTGTAGAAATGAATCGGCCATATTGGTTTAGTTACACTCTGTTTTCTGTGTCTTTCTCGCATATGTTAACTTTTTTCTTTTTGTCTATTGATTTTAATTACTGGGAGTGAGAATAAAACCCAGAAGATTTCCTTTGATAACGTTCCAAATATTAACACTGTACTATACAGTTATATAGTACTTGTCAGCAGAAAAATAGTACTCGTCAGCCGCATCCTGTTTCAGTTTGTACGACTAACACAACACCAGTTCAAGGTGATTTGTAAACAACATGATAGTGCAATATTTTTTTTCTACTACAAGTTGAAAATTCAGTAGAAATCTTTTTTATATTGCCTTGACTTTATAATATCGAAATTTGCATCCTGTAATTAAGATTGGTAAAGATAATGCCTGAAATTTTAAGACATCAGTTAATAAAGGTGTCATAAAATGGGAATTTTCATATTAATCCTGTATAATGTCCTCGTACAGTCGTATTGGGTTTCGATCACCTGTATTGGCCCTCGGCTTCGCCTCGGGCCAATACAGGTGACCTCAACCCAATACGACTGCACTTGGCATAATACAGGATTAATATGAAAATACTCATTTAATAACACTATAATACACTACATCCAGGAGGGTACTGGTGGTAAAAAATGTGTAATACAGCTATGTACACTATATCCACGAGGGTACTGGTGGTAAAAGTGTGTAATACAGGTATATACCCTACATCCACGAGGGTACTGGTGGTAAAAAGTGTGTAATACAGCTATATACACTACATCCACGAGAGCACTGGTGGCACAAAGTGTAATACAGGAATATACACTACATACACGAGAGTACTTGTGGTAAAAAGTGTGTAATACAGCTATATTCACTACATCAACGAGGGTACTGGTGGTAAAAAGTGTGACCCAGCTATATACACTAAATCCACGAGGGTACTGGTGGTAAAAAAGTGTAATACAGCTACGTACACTACATCCACGAGGGTACTGGTGGTAAAAAGCGTGTAATACAGTTATATACATTACATCCACGAGGGTACTGGTGGTAAAAAGTGTAATAGAGCTATATACACTGCATCAACGAGGGTACTGGTGGTAAAAAGTCTGTAATACAGCTATATACACTACATCTACGAGCGTACTGGTAGTAAAAAGTGTGTAATACAGCTATGTACACTACATCCACGAGGGTACTAGTGGTAAAAAGTGTGTAATATAGGTATACATACTACATCCACGAGGGGTCCTGGTGGTAAAAAGTCTGTAATACAGCTATATACACTACATCGACGAGGTTACTGGTGGTAAAAAGTGTGTAATACAGGTATATACACTACATCCACGAGGTTACTGGTGTTAAAAAGTGCGTAATACAGGTATATACACAACATCCACGAGAGTACTGGTGGTAAAAAGTGTGTAATACAGCTATGTACACTACATACACGAGGGTACTGGTGGTAAAAAGTGTGTAATACAGGTGTATATACTAAATCCACGAGGGTACTGGTGGTAAAAAGTGTGTAGTACAGCTATATACACTACACCCACGAGGGTACTGGTGGTAAAAAGTGTGTAATACAGGTATATATACTACATCCACGAGGGTACTGGTGGTTAAAAGTGTGTAATACAGCTATACACACTACATCCACGAGGGTACTGGTGGTTAAAAGTCTGTAATACAGCTATATGCACTACATCCATGAGGGTACTGGTGGAAAAAGTGTGTAATACAGGTATATATACTACATCCACGAGGGTACTAGTGGTAAAAAGTGTGTAATACAGCTATATACACTACATCCATGAGGGTACTGGTGGTAAAAAGTGTAATACAGGTATATACACTACATTCATGAGAGTCCCGGTGGTAAAAGTCTGTAATACAGGTATATACACTACATCCATGAGGGTACTGGTGGTTAAAAATATGTAATACAGCTATGTACTCTACATCCACGAGGGTACTGGTGGTAAAAAGTGTATAATACAGGTATATACACTACATCCACGAGGGTACTGGTGGTAAAAAGTGTGTAATACAGCTATATACACTACATCGACGAGGGTACTGGTGGTAAAAAGTCTGTAATACAGCTATATACACTATATCCATGAGGGCACTGGTGGTAAAAAGTCTAATACAGCTATATACACTACATCCACGAGGGTACTGGTGGTTAAAAAGTATGTAATACAGTTATATACACTACATCCACGAGGGTACTGGTGGTAAAAAGAGTGTAACACAGCTATATACACTACATCCACGAGGGTACTGGTGGTAAAAAGTCTGTAATACAGCTATATACACAACATTCACGAGGGTACTAGTGGTGAAAAGTGTGTAATACAGTTATATACACTACATCTACGGGGGTACTGGTTGAAAAAAGTGTGTAATACAGCTATATACACTATATCCATGAGGGCACTGGTGGTAAAAAGTCTAATACAGCTATATACACTACATCCACGAGGGTACTGGTGGTAAAAAGTGTGTAATACAGCTATATACACTACATCCACGAGGGTATTGGTGGTAAAAAGTCTGTAATACAGCTATATACACTACATCCACGAGGGTACTGGTGGTAAAAAATGTGTAATACAGCTATGTACACTATCTGGTGGTAAAAAGTGTGTAATACAGCTATATACACTACACCCACGAGGGAATTGGTGGTAAAAAGTCTGTAATACAGTTATATACATTACATCCACGAGGGTACTGGTGGTAAAAAGTGTAATAGAGCTATATACACTGCATCAACGAGGGTACTGGTGGTAAAAAGTCTGTAATACAGCTATATACACTACATTGACGAGGGTACTGGTGGTAAAAAGTGTGTTATACAGGTATATACACTACATCCACGAGGTAACGGTGGTAAAAAGTGCGTAATACAGGTATATACACTACATCCACGAGAGTACTGGTGGTAAAAAGTGTGTAATACAGCTATATACACTACATCCACGAGGGTACTGGTGGTAAAAAGTGTGTAATACAGGTGTATATACTACATCCACGAGGGTACTGGTGGTGAAAAGTGTGTAATACAGCTATACACACTACATCCACGAGGGTACTGGTGGTTAAAAGTCTGTAATACAGCTATATGCACTACATCCATGAGGGTACTGGTGGCAAAAAGTGTGTAATACAGGTATATATACTACATCCACGAGGGTACTAGTGGTAAAAAGTGTGTAATACAGCTATATACACTACATCCACGAGGGTACTGGTGGTAAAAAGTGTGTAATACAGGTATATACAGTACATCCAAGAAGGTTCTGGTGGTAAAAAGTCCGTAATACACCTGTATACACTACATCCACGAGGGTACTGGTGGTAAAAAGTCTGTAATACAGCTATATATACTATATCCACGAGGGTACTGGTGGTAAAAAGTGTGTAATACAGGTATATACATTACATATACGAGTTTACTGATGGTAAAAAGTCTGTAATACACCTGTATACACTATGTCCACGAGGGTACTGGTGGTAAACAGTCTGTATTACAGGTATATACACTACATCCACGAGAGTACTGGTGGTAAAAAGTGTGTAGTACAGGTATATAAATTACATCCACGAGGGTACTGGTGGTAAAAAGTGTGTAATAAAGCCATATCCACCACATCCACGAGGGTACTGGTGGTGTAAAGTCTGTAATACAGGTACATAAACTACATACACAAGGGTACTGGTGGTAAAACGGGTGTAATACAGCTATACACTATATAGCTGTATTACAGACTTTTTACCACCGGTACTCTGGTATATGTAGTGTATATAGCTGTATTACATACTTTTTCCCACCAGTACTCTCGTGGATGTAGTGTATAAGTAGTTAAGAAATGACAATTCTTTCCCAAGACCATTTTCCATGCAGAAATCCTGCATAAAATCACAAAGTTTGCGCCTCGGGATGCAAATGGGTCTTGAGCGAGTCGGGGATGATGAAAAGTGCTGGGAGGCACGGACCCACCAAAATAGATTTTAAAATTTGGAAACCCAATAAATCATGAATTCCGAATCTTCTCAAAAGACGAATCAGCAAATCCGATTGCTAAGTCCCGAGCGGAAAGAGATGGACGAGGAGGTGAGAAAGAGGGCACAGGGTCAAAGGGAGGCCAGACGCCAGCCGATTCTGATGTGGCGCGACTTGCCTTGATTGGTGGGATCAAGGAGACGAAAAGCCAGTGTGGGGGCGGCATGATTCTGACGCTTCAGAGGAAAGGGGTAGAGACAAAGGTCTGGGCGTGCATCAGGGTGGTCCGGGAAATGCAGCAGATACGCGGAAAAAGTGGCATCTGCTCAAGATCGATAACTATGGGATGAAGAAGTCAAGCAGAGAGTATCACGATGCTTCTTCTTGGCGATTCGCTTGGCGATTAGCGAGAGCACTAGGGTGGTCGTAGCACTCAGGCAAGCGAGGGATTCAAGGGGGAGGGACGCCGCGGCACCGACCCGGTCAGAGCTGATCCCATGGTGCCGCTGGTAAGCAATAGAGTGCTGATGGAGGCCGCAGCTTGGATAATGGAGACTACTTTATCCAGTCGCTTATAGATGCGAAGCATGCGGGCATATGTCTGGACCTCGGACTCCGGGAAATCCTCGAATCTGGCATCTACTTCGTCGGTCATTTATCTAGGGGGTTCTAGAGAAGCATGCCAAGGAGAGGGACGTTCTTGAAAGGGTTATTGGTACCTAGGATCAATCCAGAGCCGTCGTAGAGTTTAACATCGCGCTTCAGATATAAGCCGTCATCCTGGACGATCTCTGGCAGTCGGGCTGGGAGAAATATAAGCTCTTCCCGTGAGGCTTCACGCAGCAGACCTGGCCACCTTTCTTGAGGTATAATCCAAACCCCAATGATTTGGTGTATTCCATGTTCAGTGTCAACATTTGTATTAACATTACATGTATTTATAACGATTTCCTCGGAAAAGGTTGAAAATGTCTGTAATTTTTCTATTTCGTTCCATTTCGGCCATTTCATATGACAAGTTAGTCGAAGTGGCGAGGTATTATGTGATACCCTCAGTCGTGTGTCCGTCCGTCCATCCGTCTGTCTGTCCCCGAAGGTTTCCGACTGATAACTTGTGAACGAAATAACACAAGGTCTTCAAACTTGGAATGCAAGTTGTTTACCACAAAACTCAGGTCAAGTTCGATTTTGGGTTCAGATGTCTAAGGGGTTCTAGACTTATGCCCCTTGAAAGTTTGAAATTTTGTGAATTTTAGGGTTTCCGACTGATAACACTCAAGGTCTTCAAACTTGGTATGTAAGTCGTTTACTACAAAACTCATTTCAAGTTCGATTTTAGGTTCAGAGGTCCAAGGGTTTCTGGAGTTATGATCCTTGAAACTTAGAAATTTTGTGAATTTTAGGGTTTCCGACTAATAACTTGTGAACGAAATAACTCAAGGTCTTCAAACTTGGTATGTAAGTTAATTACTACAAAACTCGGGTCAAAATTCGATTTTGGGTTCAGAGGTCCAAGGGGTTCTGGAGTTATGCCCCATCTAAATTGTGAACTATGTGGTCCAAAAGTCTGCTTCCAAGTACTGCTGCCATTAATTCAAGTCTCTGTATTGTCTGCCATGGCATTTTAACGGTGCTACTCTATTTCGGGACATAATCAAACTTCTTTGGTTGTTCGAAACTAGGCAAGCACATGCTCCATAGGCTGATGTGCTTGCGTCCACAAATACATGTACAGTTTCTATTGTACTGTGCAATGGATCATGAAAATAATGACGAGAAAGTGTAATTTCGACGCCTCTTGTATGTCATGTTTGATTTCTAGCCATTCTTTAGTCATATCCTCGTGAAGGGGTACAGCCCAGTCAATACTTGTTTTCCATAGTTTCTGGAGGAATATCTTGCTCCGTACGGTTAATGGACTGATGATTCCTAAAGGATCATATATTTTCGAGGATTCTCATAACACCTCTCGTTTTGTTATTTATTCTGTTGTACCATCTATTGTCGTCGCAAATGGAAGTGTGTTACTCTTTGTGTTCCATAGTAAACCTAAGGTCTTAATTGTTGTATCCGTCTCATGGACATTCTTGGCTCTAGCTAATTTCATCAATGCTTCATTGTTGGATTCCCAGGATCGCAGATTAAATCCACACTTTTCAAAAAGTTTGCGGGCCATAGAAAAGTATTCGGATAAATCATGTTCTGTATTAAATCTGGATATGATGTTGTCTACATACAAGTCATTGGCAATTTTTTCAGTCATCTCGGAAAGGTTTACCTTCAAATGCTTAGAAGGCACAGCTTTAAGAATGAAAGGGGAACACGTGGCCCCGAATAATACTGATCTGAATCGGTAGGTTGACATAGGACTATTTAAATCAATAGGATTGTCCAACCAGAAAAAGCGTGTAGCATCCCTATCTTCAATTTCCAAACCAACATTAATGAAGGCCTTTTCTATGTCTGTAGAAACTCCATATTTACGCATGCGAAATCTTAACAGAATGGCAGTGATATCGTTTATTCTGGGTGGCACATCTTGCAGGCAATCGTATAAGCTAGGTGCATACTGATTCTCCTTGCAGCTACAGTCGTATACTATGCTGATGGGTTTTGTGGCGGAATTTTTCTTCACATGATGGTTCGGAATGTAATGCAGTTTGGTCGGGTCTGTATCTACTGTGTTATCAACCTTCTCTGTAAATCCACGGTTAAGTTGTTCTTTGATTATCTATCCATACTTATTCAAAAGGGGCGGTTCTTTACTTAGACGTTTTATGACGTTTTCTGTCCTCTGTAAAGGGATAGTTTTGTTTGTTGGAAGTGGTGGGTGGTTAGGTGTCCACGAAAGTTTAGCTGCATATCTATTTTCTAAAAATGTTATGGTGGCTTTGAGTTGTTATTACTCCCCTTTGGGTCGTTGTCTCTTTGACACATTCCCCGTTTCCCTTCTTTTTTGTATGATTTTTCATAATCATCTTGATAAGTTTCTAGGTCGGTCTTTTTGTTTTCAATTGGATTTTTAACTCCTAAAGACTCCAATTCCCAAAATCTCTGAATATCGCATTCTTCAATTTTATGTGAAATCAACACATTAAATACTGAATCCTCGGTTGACTATGCGTGTAGTGTTGTCGGACCCGATAACAAGTATCCTTGATTCAACAGCAGTCGGTCCGTCGCCTCGGATAACTTTAACCCTTTCAAATGTCTCATATTTACCACAGATTTTACGTGAGTTTGGATTGGAACTGCGATTTCTGGTATGATTAGTACATAAATTGGAAGCTTCTCCCCATTGTCTGTTTGTATGTAAACTTCAGCTTTTTTCAAATGGTGTACTTGTCTATTCTGTTCTCCGAATCCAGATGAATGGATCACTTCGGTTCCCGTACTTTTTAAGAAAAGTTTGTCCGCAAATTCTTCGGAAATGAATGATCGCTGTGCGCCTTCGTCAAGTAATATATTAGCATCGGCAGAATTTGTTTTAGAGCTTACGCATGCAAGGGCAGTTTTGAGCATAACATTCGATGTCCTCTGTGGGGTAAAGGATGTGTGTAAAACTATTTTCTTTTTCCTGTCTCCGTGTTTTATCTATATTGTCTGTCCTGTTACATAGGCTAGTATGCTGGCATTTGCTACAGTTTTTGCATTTACCGGCTGATTTGCATTCAGCAAGCTTATGATTCTTCAAGCTTATGTCTCTTCAGTGCAGATAAAATCTAAACGTTTGGAAGACCATAAACTCAAGATATGTAAAACTGATAGAGATCAAATAACCAATATGATCTAAATATAAAGCCAAAATCAGCTAAGGACAGAGCTTTGCATGAGGGAGATACTCCATAGTTTTGAATAAAATTTACGAAAATTTAGATATCGTAATGTTTCAAATTTAATCAGCCTTCGGGTCAGCACCGAAGTACTGACTACTGGGCTGGTGAATACCCTCGGGGACTAACAGTCCACCAGCAGTGGCATCGACCCAGTGGTAACAAATATCTAAATACCGAAGTCACTGTAAATTTATATTCTGCATATGCGCATTTCGGCATTTATGTCTCTTCAGTGCAGATAAAATCTAAACGTTTGGAAGCATTGAAACATAGTTTCTTTCTCTTTACAACGGCCATCCGTGCATCGGCACTGGTGTATTTCGCACAGTTCATTGCGAAATGTCCTGGGTCATCACAATAGGTGAAAAGTTTTGTAGTCCTCTTCTGTTCGCTGTGAATTTTCTCATGTTTTCTTTGGAGATACTTTGACTTTGGTTTTGCATGTGTCAGAAATGTAGCGGTTGCTAAATTATCGTCATTAAATTTCTCGGGTAATTTGCCTGCCTCTAGTACACTAAGTTCATCATATATGGCATTTTGCAAATTGTTCAATGTCCAGTTAGTAGATTTGTGTACTCTTGCCAGATTTTGTCGAATTTCCACGGGCAATTTATTGAGAACAACGGGTACAAGTAAGGACCCATACGATTCATCTGTTTGACCTAAAGACTCAAGGCCGCGTACATATGTTTCTTTCTGATGATAAAAGCTGCGAAGACTCGAAAGTGAATACACAGGTGCGGGAATTTCCAGTAGTGCTAGCATGTAGTTTATTTTGTGTACTTGTCCATAACGCTCTTGTAGTAAGATTGCCTTCTCATAATTTGCATTTGTCATTGCAAAACCAGTAATTGTACGGTAGGCCTCTTAGAGTAAAAGAAACTTCAGGTAATTGAATTTCTGGACTTCGCTAAGCGTAGGATTAGAATGTATTGCAGTATCATACGAGTCCCAAAATGATTGCCAATTTAAAATATTTCCAGAAAAAGTTGGTAAATTCAATTTGGGTAATTTGTGATAGTCGTTGAATGTACTATTAGATGAGCGAAAATGTGTACTATTTGTCAGTGTAACCTATTGACGAATCTCGGGGATTGTCTGATGTATCATATGTGTGCTAGTAGATGGAGCATATTGATATGCTGGAGCGAAAGTAGCTGCGTTCGGGTTCAGTACTATGGGTTCATTATCAGTAGTGTGTTTAGAGTTCTTGTGAGTGTGTGCTAAATCTGACATTTCACGTAATTTGATCTCTAACTCATACGCATACTCATCTGCATTTACCAATTCTTTAGCGACATCATCCTCCGATGTTAGTTCCAATATCTTTTCATTCAATTCCTCAAGAATTTCCTTCCGGAACACCTGATGTCACTCTCAGTTTTACTGGAGTTCACACTGTGAGTGCCTTTGTTTTGAATGTTGTGATTTTTATTTTTATGCTTTGTCTAACGTCATTGTTTTCTGTGCCTAACGTAATTGTTTTCTGTGTTTTGGTTTTGGCCATGTCTTTGGACTTCGATTTTTGTAAATTTCACTCCTTTGTTCCTTCGGTATTCTACTACCGTTGTTTGAAACTGCATCCAACAAAATTGAAAGTTCTTTTGAATTCACATCTCCGCTGTTCTGATTTCCTCGAATCTCTTAAAATGTTTTGTCACTATTCCTCTGTGTCCAGCCCGGACGGCTTTTAACTTCGAATCCGACATTTTTAATCCTGGTAACGGTCACCAATAACGTATAATGGGCATAAGCGAATGCAAATACATCTGGCGACCGTTTCATAAAAAATCTTAAGCTTGTCGTAAACGTAAGAGTGGTCGTACGACCGGTCGTAGGAAAAATACCCGTTTCACAAAAAATCGTAGCTACGATTTTCGTAAGATTTTGGTCGTAAACTTACGAGTACACTTGACCACTCGTAAAAGTAGTCGTATCTCTAAATCCAACGTTTAAAGTTATCAAAAATCAATTTTTGACTGTTTACCATCGTTAAAACATTATTAAAACATTTTTAATTTGTCGATACAACATAGTTGTTCCTTTTCATTGTCCCGAAACGTACTGTAACTTCAACGCCTATGACGTCAGAATTTCATGTTATGACGTTTACGTGGAAAACGTCAGACAAGCACCTGCTATGTAATTAGAAACATTTGAATATCAAATTTTCAAATGAAATATTAATAGCCTTCGAGAAATCATATAATAAACACAACGGTAACGAATTTTTTGGTTAAAAGTATTGAAATGGCAAATATTAATATGATAATTTTCGCCAATTTTGATCAATTTTGCTCTATTCCTTTCTATTCAAAATGTTTTTTACTCAGTTTACTTATTTCTTAACCGTGGCTCTAAATTTCATTATATTTTTTTCTGATTTGGCGGACTATCAAAAGTCAGTACAATGACCACAAGAGCTACGGTTCCGCCGCTTTCGATATTTTTGTTGTTCTGATCACAGTAGCTTTTTTACCTTGGGGAAGGAATCTTTTTTTTTTAATTTTCCGTAAATTTGTCACCAACAAGAATACTCAAGGACATAGAGAATGAATCCAAATTTGAATGTGCACTCACAAATTTTAATGTTAATTAAAATATCCATGTCTTTGATTTTATATTTGTTAGATAAATATTGGGGGACATTGATACGTTTAATTCGGCGGTAATTTATACAGTCTTAAAATGTATGTCGGATTCCGTGAAGGGCAAAGGGTATTTCTGAAAAAAAAAAATACTTGGATTGACGTTTCCGAAAAACCTTTTCCGAAAACTTTTTTACAGGTAAACACTGTATGGTGGCAGATGGGTAAAATAGTATAAAATAAGAAAATACCGAAGTTACTGCACTAATAAATAAGCAAAGAGGTATAGGCATTTTAGCTGTGAATTATGTTCCAATATGTTTGGCCAATTTCAAAATTATATCAAAAATCGTGCAAGATGGTCTGTGGTATGTGTATTTCCAAGCGGCAAGCATTCCTTGCCCATCTTTTAAAGCGTTTTGTCTCATTCTTTCCTTGTTAAATATACATGTCTTGTAGTAAATATAATTAGTAGTCTACCTATGTTTGTATTTTTCGTATCTTTTTATATACAGTTAAACTAGATATATAAAAAACCAACAGTTTAATGGAGCCAAAAACTTTTTTTGTCAAAAACTGTCAAATGGCATTATTTGGTCATAATATGGTGAAACATGATGTTTCAGCGTGGAAGCAACTGTTTTAGACCTTTTCTGTAAATTTTCATAATTTTCTATTAACCCTTTCCTTTATAAAGACGCCTTTGGACGCCTTTTGGTCCCCCCTTTCAGGGCTATAGGAGGGTGCTGTATAAGGCTCTAGGATGAGGATATGGGCTAATTGAACAAAATATAACTTAGGCAAAAAAAGTGAGTGTTTTTTCGCGCGCGGCTGGGGACCAAAAAGATATGTTAGAGGGGTCCCAGAGGGGGGATGTGCCGGAAAGCAAGTGTTGGGGCCATACATCCTCGCTAGATAGCCTAGCCTTTAGCTTTTAAGGTGGATTTTGGTATTTTGGTGAGTTGCTGGCTGTAGTATGCACTGCAGATTTTAAAAAAAATTTTGAAATCTGAATTTGGAGGGCAAAAATTGTCAAAAAATGCATTTTTTGGCCCCTTTGAGAGCCCCTGTTGTCTCCATGGCAACAAGGAACCAGGTTGTGAAAGCATTTTTCTAAAGACATTAGGCCAGTGTGTACCTTCACCAAGTATGAACTTTCTGGGTTGAAATTCAAAGAAAATAGAACATTTTGATTTTCAAGCTCAGTTCAGAATGGTCAAAAATTGACATTTCAGCCAAGTCTCAGAAAGGAAAGGGTTAAACTCTGAAGCTGGCTTTTGCTTGTGTCGACGCCACTTGGTCAGTCTTCTGCTTACCGTTGTGCGTTTCCACGACAGTTTTGTCGCAGATATATGACATACATGCATGCACAACTCACATGTATGATATCCTGTATAATTTTCCATCTGAAGTACCATTCCTGGTGATACATGATTACGTTCGTTATTTCACTTTATTAGCATGCATGGTTGAAATTTCAGTTTACACATATATTATCAATTCACTTCCCTGTGGCGAGTAACTTGCAAAAAGTACTTTACCTGTGCCTGTTACAAGATTTCGGAAATGGAATAACATGAATAAGAATTTTCGGAAAAGCGAAAAACTGTTTTCGGATACGTCCACCATAATACTTTACTTATCAATTATTTATAGTGTAATATTTCATATTTTTTAATTTAAACTCTCGAAATATAACAATCACTGGGTTCTAAGTGCGTCTCGAGAATTTGACTTTTTGGGAGAAACTGCATTCCTGATTGCTTTTCACAGGTGAATTGTGGGACAAATCAGACATCCGGCATGGCGAAAAAGAAGTAAATAATGCGATATAGTGTATTAGAGTTAATAATATGCATAGATAGAAATTGGGTTTTGTTTCGTTCATCTACAACCGAGACGTGGTAAATTTAAACGCATATGCAAAATATCGTAAGGGACCGACCATTTAATCTGAAGAGCGGGGGGGGGGGGGTTATATTTTTTTCTGGACAGAAATTTTTTTTCACGTGTATCATCAAAATATTTTTTTTTCAAAATTAACATTAATTTTTTTGGGCAGAAAGCCTTCTTCAGAAAACTTTTTTTCATCATTTTGGCAGCCAAAATACTTTTTTCACATAAAATCAGCTCCAAAATATTTTTTAGAAAAAACCATAGCCCCTCCCCCTTCAAGTTAAATGGTCGGTCCCAAATAATAGGAAAGAAATGAAGGGAAACGGCGAATCCAAGAAACAACCACCAAAAGGGGAGTGATAACAACTCAAAGCAACCATAAGATCTTCAATGAACGGTGAGGAAACCCCACACCCAACGACAGGTCGGAGTCGGCCCCTAAATAAGAGTAATCAAGTTCAGCGAAATAAACACCACCCCAGACTCCTATAGTCATAAAGTAAACTAAGGAGAAACAGACAAGACACACAAAGGCTTAATAAATTCCCTGACTGAGGACGGGCGCAAACCTGCTGTGGTGGGGTTAAACTAGTTTAATTCGGCCCAAATCAATTTTCCTTCTAAACACTTGTTAATTAAACTCTTTTTTAAAAATCCAATTTTGGTTCTCCTGATAGCTTCAGATTCCATTTTTTTTTATTCTACCTAGAAACCATACTTTATGAATATGTTTTGGCTACATCAGTCATTTCAATGAATGGAATGCAAAAAAAAAAAATGATTCAAATTCTTTTAAATTTCCTGAAACTATCTAAGACATAATATTTTTGGGGTTCTACTTAGAAACCATACTTATTTTTCAAGGTAAAGTGTTTGAGGTCCGTGTCGTTTCCCATAAACTTCTGGTGTAGAGAAGCAGTTCGAAAATATAAGCCAAATCTATCAAGCGTTTGTGGGGAAGGACATGAACCTCAAACACTTGACTTGGGAAGATGCCATACCTATTAGATATATACTATTGAAATCACGGATAAGCCATTTTCAATTAGAAAAATCAAAAATAGTTATTCCAATCTTGATAAATTTCCTGAAACTCACAATGGTAGGTTATTTTTTATTAATTCTTCTAGAAACCATACTCTTTGAGTATATTTTACATGTATTGTAATCAGTCATTTAAAAAAACACACACAATTGCAAATTTTTTTTATTACAATTTCCGTAAATTTCCTGACATTCCAAAATACAGGATAGTTTTGGAATTTTATCTACCAATCATGCAATTTGAATTCGTTTAAGTGAAATAAACCATTTCAAATAATTGAATTGCAAAAAAACTTTCACTTATTTTAGAGCTCAACTTGCAAAGTGGAGATTTGCTTTTGGTTGAGTATCGAGTATCAAGTAAGAAAAGGTGAGTATCGAATGAGAAAAGGGGAGTATCGAGTACCAAAAAGCGAGTATCGAGTTTCAAAAAGCGAGTATCGAGTGACAAAAAGGGAGTATCGAGTAACAAAATGCGAGTATCGAGAAACAAAAGGCAAGTATCGAGTTAGAAAAGGCGAGTATCGAGAGACAAAAAAGGGAGTATCGAGTAACAAAAAGCAAGTAACAAAAAGCAAGTATCGAGTAATAAAAAGCGAGTATCGAGTTAGAAAAAGCAAGTATCGAGTTAGAAAAAGCGAGTATCGAGTAACTAAAAGCAAGTATCGAGTTAGAAGAAGCGAGTATCGAGTGACAAAAAGCGAGTATCGAGTGACAAAGCGAGTATTGAGTATGGAAAGACGAGTATCGAGTAGCAAAAGGAAGCATAATTTGAAGGCTAGCATCTATCTGGCGTCTTATATGGTTATAAATACATAAGGCACGGACCATTTGATTTTCAGGTGTTGGGTTTACCTGAGCCTGTAATTTTTTTATTTTTTTGGGGGGGGGGGGGGGGGAGAGGCGCTTCGCCAGATTATTTTTTTCCGATATACAATATGCAATGAAATTTTGAATTTTGTTGATCCAGTTTTTTTGCTATTGAAAAAAATCTGAGCCAGATTATTTTTTTCAACCCAGGTGCTGGGGAGCCGGAGGGGGTCTGATCCCGGAATCCCGACTTTATTTTTTCTAAATCCCGAAATCCCAAACTACAAAGAAACTTAAAGACTGATGAAATCCCGATTCCCGGTGAATAAATTTCCCGAAATCCCGGGCTTAAATCATAAAAATCCCGAAATCCCGGGCTTAAAAACATCTAATCCCGACATCCCGAAAAAGGGCAGGGCCGGCCCCCCTCACATATTTTGGGGACAAAAATTGGGACCAGATTTTTTTTAAATACCAAGCCCCCTTCACCCTAAAAATTAAATGGTCCGTGCGTAACTTTGAGGAACAACATGAAGCGATTCAAAAAGTAAGTATCGAGTTGCCAAAAGAGATGATTGCTGTCACTTATTAATATACAAGAGGTACTAACTAAAATCTCAACAAAAAATACTGACATCAGAAGCTGTCGTGTTTTTGCATTTCAATTTTGATTGTTTATAACTGTGTTAATCGTCGTGTGTGTGCATAATAATTAGAAGAAATCAAAGTTTAAATCTTCACAGAGCTTATGTAATTTGTTGTATCTTTTTGACTTTAATATACTGTTAACAAGTATATAATTTACTAGTATGTTGTCTGACATGTTAGAAGTCGAACATTGCTATAAAGCATTTTGCATCAGTTTTAGCCATTTTACAGTGCTTTGAAAGATGGTATTATTCGGAGGACACCTAGAACCAAACCCAAATTTTATAGTTGCGGGTGTATAAACGTTTTAATATATATATTTTTTAAGCAAAAAGGAAGTACGTCAACGTACATTGACGTTACAAAAACCGCGCTTCTCCGTATAAGCGTTAAGTACAATCTATAAGTAATTTCGGACAGGGAAAACCATGCTTGGGGCCGTATTCTTGACGATCTGCTGAAGCTCGGTCATTTATATATACAAATGTATATGGCTCAGTAGACGACGCTCATCTTTCACCCGTCTGATTCGAATTGGAGGATGCGATCGGAGATGACCAGGGCGTAGGCATGGGTATTGGCGGCGACGTTGCGATCGAATTTTGCCTTGATATAGACGTCGATCGTCGAGTCCTTGAGGCGCTCGATCTGCTTGGAAACGTCGAATACGAAGAGAGGATGGAGATAAGTGAAGTCGGCCGGGGTGATGCCTGGATTGCTCACCAGGCGATCCATTTTGAAGAATTTCCAGCGGAAATCGGCAGCCTCCTTATAGAGCCTGGAGATCTTCTGATTTGGGAAGGAGGCATTATAACCCACGGCGCCTGGATATCTCTAGGAATTCAAAGTGACGTAGATAATATTCACGCGGCAGTGGCCGAAGATGACGGGGTTGGCTTCTTGATCGATCGGTCTGGAAGGCGACGATCACCCATCGAGGTCTTTCGGGGCTGCTTCTGGTGGAGAGGCGCCAGGTGGAATGCGGAAGCCGAAATCTAGCTTCACCTTGTTCTCGATGGTCTTATACAGCCACAGCTTCTGGTCGTCGGAAGGCATCACGTGGGGGATGAACCAGGAAAGATTGCCGAGGACGATCTTGCCGGCTTCGTTGAGATTGGCAGCATCCCAGAAGATGGCGTCATTATCCGATGCGCGGACGAGAGTGAGCTCATGCTTTAAGCCGTAGACTAGCTTTTCGTAGTCCCAGAAGCCGAAGATATGCTTCAAGGAGATGGGGAAGGAGAGAGTTCCCTTATTGGCGGGCTTGGCGATGACGTAGGACTTCCGCGTGGCAAATCTCAGATTCGCGACGGCAGCGGTGGGGGAGGTATCCTTGAACCATAGCTGGTTTAGGCGTTGAGACTTGGAGAAATCGTCGGGATTCTTGAGAAGGCCCAGCATGGTGGTGGCGACCCCGGGATCGTTCAAATGTTCGATCGTCTGCCCGGAAAGCTTGTAGCTGATGGATTTGAAGAGGTACATCATTGCATTATTGATGAGGGGGATGAGGTTGGCATCGGCAAAGGCCGTCCCATCAGTCTTCTGGAGCCTTCCTTCCAGCAAGAGGTAGGACTGGGAGGGATGAAGGAAGAGATCCTGCGACTCGATGCTGAGGCGGATCCCGGTGCTGGAGATATTCAGCTGCGTCCCGGTGATTGGATTATATTCGTTGAATTTGTACTACTGGATGCTTTCGTCGAAGACTAGGTATTCACGGAGATCTCGGCCATTTAACTATAGGTATGCACGCGTGCGATGCCTGCCCCTGCGCTGAGATTATTGATATTCCCCTCGTGCTTCGATACGATGGCGGCGGCTTTCGACGGAACCTTGGGATTGGGCTTGGGCTTGGAGGGGATCTTGCTCACCAGATGATCCACAGCTTTGGTGGCGCCCTTCTTCACGCCATCGATTCCTGCATTGGTGGCGGTGGTGGCAGGCGACAGAAGTGAAGACTCGCCCGACGAATTATTCACGGTATCGAATATTCCCCGACCCCCGACCGTATATTTGCGGCGATATCCGTGCTTCATGACTAGCATAGTTTATTTAAGGATATTACGATGAAGGCGCTTATACCTGGCATTATCGATATATTTTCCACTTCGGAGGGCGTCGAGCATGGCTACGATCACATTGCGGACGCCGGTATTTCTAGCCTTGAAAGCTTCGGCGCATAAATCTAAGCGCTCGGTCAGCTGCGTCGGGTCTGATGGAAGGAAGAGCATTCCGCTCCCTTTATTATCCTCATCATAGATATGGGATACGATGGCCTTCCACTTGAAGCTGCGGTTGGCCTTAGGGGTCAAGGATAGGGCGCTATTATTCTGGTAGATCGCATAGGTCTTCTTCAGGATATCGCTGTAAGCCTCCAGATCATCCATATCGAAATCTTCGCTCCTATTCATCGCTATGAGCTCCCAGGGTCCAGGCGTCCTCTTATATCGCTGGCCGTTGACCAGGAGATCGTCAGCGTCGAAGGTGATCGGAGCATTCCCGATGAAAATTCCGCCGTTCTCCCATCTCAGCCCAAAAAGTATGATCTGCCTGATTGGTCATACTCATCTGAAGATAGTAATGCGCCCGGGGCCCTAGGACAGTGCCGGGATCCTCTTCGATTGGAAGCGGATCGCAAAGTCTGGAGGAGGGAGCAAGACAGGGATTGGGGTTGGGGCTACATATTCTTGGTGATTTGCATGGCGGCTTTCTCCTGGGCCTCTACCACGGGCTGAAGAATCTGCCGAGGTCTCGACTGACTTACCCCAGTTTCTCCAAGCGATCCTTCAGCTGACTCGCATTGATGTTCTGCTTCACATCGTGCAGCGATTTAGCCAGAGCATCGCGCTGCTCCATGCTCGTGATCTTGATGAAGCTCATTTATATAGGGATGCCTACGATCATGGCTTTTTCGGATACCCTGGGAGCATCCGAAAAGGCAGGCGACCTCACCACCATCGGCCGTACTTGGCGCCCCAGGCGACGACCTCTGAGCGTGAGAGGATTAGGGGAGGAAGGTTCAAGAGGGCGATTGCGGGGGGCGTTCGGGGAGGCGATCGGGGAAGCGTTCGGGGAGGCGATCAGGGAAGCGTTTGGCGATTGAGGGAGCGTTTGGCGNGGGCCGTTTGGAGGGGCGTTCGGGGGAAGCGATTGGCGTTCGGGAGGGACGTTCGGAGGGAGCGTTTGGCGATTGAGAGGGCCTCGGACGATGGAGGCGGCAGACGGTGGATCCTTCTGGTCAGGTCTTTAGGCAGACTCTTCCGGTGCTGGCAGCGAACTTTCGACGATAGGTCGATATGCTTCTTGCACATATCCTTTCCCGGTCGGCAAGGAAGCTGGCATGGATGCCCTCTCAACACCTTTTGACCGCAGGAGGGCTGGGGCAAAGGACGGGGTTTGGTGCTATATCTCCCCAAGGTGCTGATATCGTCCGGGGCGTGACGAGGCATGAGGCATACCAATCCGCATCTTCCGCACTCTCCAGCCTCCATCTCCATCTTTCCATGGTTGCACGGGCATCGGCATTCACCACTCTCTGCCAGATCGGCTTACAGGAGCTGGGAAATGTAAGATTGGTAGAGATCGCCGCACTTCTCCAGACCGACTCTTTGATCATCCAGTCCGCACCAGCATCGACCGAGATCTTTGAATAGACCCTTTCACGATAACTGCGGTCCTGAATTTTGCACATGCACTCATATGCCTTTGAGTGGGTAAAATGCAACGTCATAGTATACGTGACGTCTTGAATAATTGTTCTACGACGTCATTTTTGCGGGAACTGTTTTTATTTTCCACTCAAAATCGCAGGACCGCAGTTATCGTGAAAGGGTCTATTGCTTGAGATGATGCTCGAGCGAGAACCCGCGGCAGAGATTTCTCCAGGGATTGGTCTGCTCGACAAACTGGACCAAGAGAAAATCTTTCATCATGAGATTCATAATTTATCTGGGACTACGAAAAATTCATCTACAGTCGAACCTCGAAAAGTCAAAGTCGAAGGGACAATACAAAATGATTCGAGTTATCCGAGGTTTGAGACATCCGAGTTTGAAATTTACATATAATTTCTTGTTACAACAGAGATTGGCGGTCATGCCATTCGATGTGCATTACCAGGTTGATGGCAACATACAGAATCGGAGATACCGTACATAAAAAATAGAAAAAAACATGATTTTATTAAATAAAACATTATTATACTACAACATGAATACTTGTTTTTATATATGGGCTAATATATATTACGATTATGCAATTTGATCTCAACTTCGACATATCAGGGTACATTTGTATTATAAATTTTTCACGGGACAACGATTTATATTCGAGTTATCCGAGGATTCAAATAATCCGAGTTCGAGTTATCAGAGGTAAAAATGGATTAATCAAAGCGGAATTTGGCCGGGACCGACCATTCACTACGACACATCCGAGATTTCGAGAGACAACCAAGTTCGACATATCGAGGTTCGGCTGTAGTTTAGACCGATATCTTCCGGCCTCTCGGGGGCTGGTAAGATCGATGGTCACGAAGCCATGGGACTCCGACCAGCATCGGCGGCATGCAGAGGGTCTTGATTTTGATCATCCTGGCGGAAGAGGCAGATGAAGCTGGCATTCTCAGAGATGGTCTGCCGCGGCAGCTTGAACTAGCTCTGGCAGAGGTAGAAGCAATCGGCGTTATTGTGGCGACCACGCACGTAGTAATCCTCGCACTTATTTTGCTTGCTCAGCATCAAATCGTCGAAGACCGCCAGGTTCTTATCCGTCGGATCGATGTCGAGGGGGTCGGGGACATCGCCGTCCTGCTCGAAGGAGGAGGAATCGATCACACTAGGCCCTCGGGGAAGAGCCTCGACGAGATCTAGCAGCGGATATTCATCCTGCAGAGTGAGAATCTCTCGGATGGCCTCTGGTCAGACCCTTCTCCAGCGCCGCTCGCAAGAGCTGATAGATGGGCTGGTGGAGAGATTTCCCGAAGACGTAGGGGCGATCATAGTCCAACCAACGAGAGCGTAGGAGAAGATTATTCAGCAGCGTGGTCTTGCCGCAGCCCGACTTCCCGACGATCAGAACGCGAATCGATCGCTGGGGGAGGAGGAAGTGATTGATCCTGGTGGGTGCGGCGGCATCGTAAGAGATATCGTGCATGTCCATTCATATAGATAAAGCATGATCTACTGCAGGAAATGCCGAAAGCCCAGCGATACGCTAGGGGTCCGCGAGGTGGTGGCAAGCAACGGGAGGCTGCGGAAGGTCGGAACCGTCTTCGGCTCCCAGAAACCCAAATTTATCGCTGTGTCAGGCGCCGGCCTCTTGAATAAGATGCTCAATCGCATGCCTGTGGAAATGCACTTACCAGGGCATAATTTCACCGGACCCGGCACCAAGCTTCATAGGCGTCTGAAAGCAGACAGCACCCCCAAATCCTGGTCCATTCCCGTCAACCGCGTGGATAAGGCCTCCTATCACCACGATCTCTGCTATGCTCAGCATCAGGATACGGCGACCCGCAATTCCCTCTGCGATAAGACCATGCTGAAGAAGCTGGACGGCTTCCAGCAGCTCACGGCCCGCGAGCGCATGGATAGAAGTATCGTCAGGCCCATCATCGGCACCAAGGCACGATTTGGGCTGGGGATTAAGAAAAAAGGTGCGCTGGTCCGACCAGCTAGCCGAAGAGCTGCACAAGGTCGTCCGCCGTAAGTTTGAGAAGAGGCGCGTGTTGGACGATACTTGGGCCGCCGATCTCGTGGATATGAGCGCCTTCTCCCGCGATAATCGAGGCTATAAATTTCTCTAGAGCATTGTCGAGGTCTTCTCCAAGTATGGCTGGCTGGTGCCGCTCAAGGATAAGAAGGGGATCACGATGCGCGATGCTTTCCGGACCGTCATCAAGGATCGCATCCCGCAAAAACTATGGACGGACAAGGGCTCCGAATTCTATTATCGGGAGGTGAAGGATCTGCTCCAGAAGCATGAGATCGAGCTCTATTCCACGGAGAATGAGGAGAAATCGAGCGTCGTCAAGCTCTGGAATCGCACCATGAAGAAGAAGATGTTCAAATATTTTTCGGTCAATAGCACGCGCACCTACCTTCCCATCCTGGAGGGTCTGGTGCGGAAGTATAATACCTCCAAGTATCGATCCATCAAGATGACGCCCACCGCCGCTAGCCTAAAGGAAAATCATGCGAAGGTTTTCTGGAATCTCTACGGAGATCTTCCGCCCATGCAGCCGACGCGATTCGAGCCCGGAGATAGGGTCAGGATCGCCAAGAAGAAGGGCATCTTCGAGAAAGGCTATACGCCCCGCTGGAAAGAGGAATTCCTCACCGTCTCGCAGGTCCTGGGCACTCAGCCGCCGACCTATCGTCTAAAGAATTTCAACAGAGGAGATCCAGGGATCCTTCTACGAGCCCGAGCTCCAGCACACCGACCAGGACGTCTATCGCATCGAGGATATCCTGTGGCGACGAACCAGCGATGGGGTCAAGGAAATCGTGAAGTTGTTGGGATATCCAAAATCTTTCAATTCATGGGTGAAGCAATCCGACTGGCAATGATCCTATAGCAGGCTTTCCGGTCTCGATCAAGGGAGACAAGAAAGTCTTGATTTACGTATGCTTCAGCTCGACGAAGAGCCTTAATGCGTCAAGATCCGCTTGCAGGCGGTCGTAGACGGCTTTGGTGATGGGCTCATTATCCGTCCGGGGAGGGGGAGATTCAAGATACGATTCTTCCGCTTATCGAGATCCATGTCTCTCCGGCCGCCATTAGTATTGCTGCAATCCGATATATCCACTTCGAGCCCAGAATCTTCCTCAGTGCCGTGAAGTCATCCTTCTCAGCCGTTGTCAAGCGCCGCACCTACTCCTGCAGTTTGACGATCTTCTCCTCCAGCTTATCGTCCGCGGCCTCGAGCCTCTTCTGGGATTGCTTCACGAATCTCTTTGTTGCGGCGTCATTATTCTTTTCCAGATGCTTGAGATTGGCGATGCGATTGAAACTCTTCGATCTCATCCTTGCGGTCGGCCCATCTGGTGAGGCCCACGCTTAGACCAAATTTATCGACCATACTTTATCTATAGCAATGTCCAGCCTTCCGATAGACGCTTCAAGACGTAAAGGCATATATGGCCGCAGATGACCGATCCGCGGGGCTGGACCTCGTCCGTATTATGGTCGATCGGTAGGCCGAGATATCGTCTCAGCTCGGTGGGCGGCGGCAATCCGTATGAGCCAAAGTAGTCCCGAGATCTCTGGGCTTGGCTGGTAGGTCGTCGCGCATAATTTCGCCACTGAAGTGGGGATATACAGATTCTTCATGGCTCGCTCGAGCTCAAGATTGGTCAGGGGCTTATCCATTAATCTAGGGAGGGATGGGCACCGCACCCCGTCAGAGCCTGCCGAGAGCAGATAGGGTGGCGAGCGAGATTTTCCCGAGGTTCACGGACCTCGAGAAATTCGGAGATGGGAAGGGGGATATAATCGACCGCCTCAGTCTTGGGCGATTCGGTAGTGGTCATGGGCGAGTGTTCTGATACCGTCGGGAAGGATGTTGCGCTTATCGTCATTGGAGGAGAGATGTCTTACACGTCTCGAGAGTCAGGACCTGGTGGAGCCGGCTGCAGATGATATTCATCGAGCGATATTTCTCCTTGCCCATATCCAGGCACTACTTATAGTCGGCGAAGGTCAGATTGGTCTCGACCACGCTCTTTTTCATGCCCTTAGCCTTCTTGCACTCCTCACGATCCACCTTGAAGGCATATGCTTTCGGCCGGAGACCCACGTACTCGGTCATTGGGTGGCCGCCGCAATCATCCTTGAATTTGTCGAGCACTTTCTTATTCACCCCGGTCTGGATCCCGGAGGCATGGTCTGGGGCATAGTTGGACGTATCGAAGCACTGCTGCACGCTCTTCGCCATATCTTTGTATACATACTCCGTCTCAGTATCGCAGATCAAGCTATCCGTATCCGTATAGCAGATGCTGAGTGAGTCATCAAGGATGGAGAATCCCAGGTAGATGGGCTTATCAAAAACCAGCTTGGTGCGAAGTAGATGGACGGCAGCCAGATCTTCGCTGCAAACCGTCCTACGCTTGAAGTTGGGCTTGGCCACTAGCTTCCGGGCGACCTTCTCGCTATTCACCAGCCGCACGTCCACCCTATTGCGAATATCTTCCATGGTCTTCCCGAATACCGAGTTGACCATGAGCTTGAAGAAATTCTTCTCGAAGGCGGTGGATGCCGGGGCACTGCATGCCGTATTCTTCTCCACGTACCCATCAGCCATGGGCTCTGGGTGAATCGAAGGACGCGATGGATCTTCTTCAGCTTCAGACCCCGGGTAAGATACTTCTTGAGATACACGTAGTGAACCATGTATTTCTCCTTGTTATGGAGGTTGGCTACCAGCTCCTGACTCCATTGATCTCCATGGATTCCGGCGCGAGGGGATAGTCGTTGTGGCGATCGTGGAGATCCCTGGAATATTCAAGATCCACTTCCAAGATGAATTCTTGCTCATCCTCTACACCGAGCGTGCTGAGGTATGGGACTTCCAAGGGATCGATCCACTTGAAATCTCCGATGGGCAGGGCCCGGCTCATCGCCCATCCGTAGAGATTATTGGCGTCCAGATACATCAGATAGCTGGTCGGCTTGCTCGGATCGAAATCTTGCACGTAGGGATTATTCGCCCGAGCATATCTCTGACACGCCATGGTCAGACCCCCGCGAATCCCCTTCTCAACCATGAGCAGCATATCGGGGTCGGTGAGAAGCTCAAGCTTGATATCGCTGACCTTGAGCGCGGCGTCGTAAGCTAACCCTGGTGCTGTGTAGTAGCAAGACCAGTCAGTCTCTAGATAGAGGTCGTGATTATCTCGCATGGTCTTGCATCCAAAGGCTCCCAGACCCTCTGAGCGTAGGCGTAATCTTCCTCGCTGATATGCTCACCGGTGAGTGTGCTGAAGAAAGCCTCCTTGGACGGCAGCTGGGTCTCCTGGAGCCTCTCGAAGCTATCCATATAGTCGTTGGGGTAGACGCCTTTGTGCAGAAGCAGGTTTAAATGATGGCTTCTCTGCTCGATCGCCGCGGTGGGATATCATACCCTTCATCCATCTCCTTGAAAGTGGAGGTGATATCTACCCCGACGACTTCCTTCACCCTCTCAGAGCAGCCTTGGAGAATCTCGGGCATCCTGTTGCGCGGGACCCCCTTCTTATGAATCATCAGCCCGTCGAATACGAGAGCCCCCACCTCGATCTCCTGCT
>MJUU01068299.1:40656-74834 GCA_002080025.1 Modiolus philippinarum | reverse complement strand
CACACACACACCAGAGGACATAGCTATGGGCATGTTAGCCCGGCATGTTAGGTACAGAATTGGACTGGGCGTTGGACTCGGAATGTGTTTTTCATGTCTCCTGTGTGTGTCACATTTATAATTAGCATTATTGTCTTGTCATTTCCGTGAGTATGCATGGCCATGGATCATCACTGACATCAGCTGATCATGATCAGTGACCGTTGTGGACAACCTCCGACTCGTCATGCGTGTTTTTTTTTTTGGTCCCAACAGTAGATTTCTATCTTAGGATATGCTACACAGTGTTTGTCCACATTCAAACTGCACTTACCTTCATTAAACAGCAACAATTGACACTGCAAATGTTCATCTCTCGCATGTGATAATGCAGTCCGAGTCAAGCTTCTTCACGACATTGATTTCCATATATGGACAAAAAGGCGGAGCATCTATACATTGCGGCAACGGCATTTATATCTTTATTTGACTATTTAGACAAGCAAGTGTGTTCTGTATCAACAACCAACATGCATAATTATTCAATAATTCATTGACTGTGCTTAATAAAGTTTTAATGTTCAAAATATTGGCATCGACGCCGATTGATTGACAGCTTGACGTCATTTTATGCACAGAGTTGCCTCCCCTCGCGAAAAATGTGTTGATGCAGCCTTAACATACCCGCGGATGCGCATATGCAGAAAGTAAATTCACAGTAACTTCGGTATTTAGTTATTATATACATGTCCTATAATAATTTACTTAGTTTAGAGTATCACAAATTGTATTCTCATACAAGAGATCGCCAACAATCCATAAGGAGAAAGAAGCAATTCTCGGGTTGAACAACAATTGAAGTAAACACTTCGACATAACAATGCAATAAAATCTTGTGCCCATAACCAATCTATGAGAATCCAATCCGATCCACCAAATGTTTCGAATACCTGTTTAGCTTAATAACTGTTTAATTTCCATAATATTGATCAGGGCCGTATTCATCATCAGAGACCTAAGCCCTTCCAATAATGTTTTTTTTTTTTCTGAGCAGACGTATATAATAGAATTTAATGAATGGGGTCTTATGCAATAAAATCTTGTGCCCATAACCAATCTATGAGAATCCAATCCGATCCACCAAATGTTTCGAATACCTGTTTAGATCAATAACTGTTTAATTTCCACAATATTGACCAGGGCCATATTCATTATCAGAGACCCAAGCCCTTCCAATAATGTTTTTTTCTTTTTCTGAGCAGACTTAGATAATAGAATTTAATGAATGGGGTCTGACACCTGGTGGCTCATTGTCTGTTTGAATATGTATGTCGTTTTGTTTTGGGACATACGCTTCATTTTCTCTTATTAATGGATTCGCTTGATTTGGAAGTTAAATAATCTTTCAAGTTTTTAATTCTTTTATATGCAATCATAGGTGGTCTAGGAAATAGGTGTTTAGCTATGGTGTCATTTTCAATGAAGTACCAATGTTTTGATAAAGTTTTTCTCCACTGAGAGAAAACATGATTGAATTTTGTAATCAAGACTAATGGCGGTTTACCTTTGATTTTTCCAGTCTCGCATGCGAGACGGGATAAGTGATAAAAAGCTGAACAGAGGGAACCAGTCGCGGTACAGGGGAAACAGATACAAAATGCTTAACCTGATTGGATTTTCCAGCAGGTGGGAAAGGAGATCAAAATGACGCAGTCGTGACAAATGTTACTGATTGGTCGCGAGTGTGGTATAGCTAACATGCGGATGGAAATCCGTACACCAAGACGGAATAGCAGTCCATAAACTAGACCAACCTAATCAACAGAAATGAAAAACGAAACAAATATTGTAATGAGGTGGGAACCAATAAATCTTCAAAAAAGCTCAATCTGAATTAATGCGTGTATGTTTATAATATTGTCGATGAAAAAGCTAGAATTACATACGGATAAATACGGAAGCTGCCGGACAGACCCGAAGCATCACAATTTCGCGGGCTTTCATACATTGTGTTTGTTTGTAAACATTGAAGAGACATCATAATAATTAACATCAATACAGTGGGAGAAAGGTAAACTATGGCATCTTGCACACAAGGCCATATTCACCAAGGGGCAATTTATAGCTATGGTAGCGGTGTTCAGTGCACTATAGTCGCTTTAGTGGCAATATTGGCACTGTTCAGTGGGAATTTTCCCCAGCCACAAGTATGGACCCCAGAAAATATTGACAGAATTGTTGTTAATGGCAGCATGCTATACGATTATATCGTTTATCCTGCAATTCCTAGGTATCTAGCCCATAGTGATATTCCTACTTCAGTAGATATATGGAACACTTGCTTCGACATTGACGTCCACGTGACATTTTTTATGGTGTTGTTGGTCAGCCAGGAAGTGCTGTAGCTTTAACAACTGATATATCTACAGCAGTTCAGAATGCTTTGCACATTTCCAATAGCCTTGTATTTACTGCCTCTGGTCTTACAATAGCAATCTTTTCTCACAATTCTGATATATTTGTATTTGATTCGCATGCTCGAAATGAACAAGGCTTTGTGAGTTCATATGGTACTGCAGTATTACTAAGGTTTACTAATCATGTCGATTTAGTAAATTACATGGAAAGCATGTATATGAACAACATGTATAATTTGTCCCCTGGAATTATTAACAACATTGTGAACAGACAGTTGCCATATAACAATCGCAATTGGCATGGAAATGCACACCCTGATCATGTCGATGAACAAGTTCAGCTGGTACAAAATAAAACAGAATCAACATCTTCAGGTACTGGTATAAGTAATAAGATGGATCAGGTGCACCCAGCACAAAATGAAACAGAATTGCACCACCAAAACATTGGTAATAAAGAAAGGTCTTCACAAACTGATAAAAGCGGTAATTTAGATTTTGAAACTCTTAATAATGAAAGTTCTCAGTGTATATATACTGCTGAGCCTTTGCCATTGAACACATTGATACAGAAAAAGTAGTCCATTCTCTGGTCATGATTCCACATGCAATGCGACTCAAATACAAGTTCCTGAATCGGCATTGAATAATTTCATGCAGTACTTCTGTGACCAGGATCTAAATGCTGTAAATAGTACATTTTGTGTATGTAATGAAGTTAGTAAATACGAAAAGAAGCAAGAAATTGAAATTATTAATCACTTGCAAGACCATAGCTACTGCATCAAAGCTAGAGTGAAACAGAACAAGAGCAAAAATACCTGTAAAATTTGCAGCCAAAAGTCTTCAAGTCCTCTTCTCCTGCCAATTGATCTTGATAATCTTTGCAACAGAACAAAGCTAAATCCTTTTAATCTGGATAAGCATTTTATAAAATGCATTAAAGACATTCCTCGTTTTACTTGTTGTTCATGTGATAGGTTTTTATTTCAAGACCAAGTATTGTTCTCAAAGAAAAGTGTTGAACTTTTGAAAGCCATGACAGATGATATATTGTGTCAGTTTTGTTACAGATATATAAGCAGGGGTCAGTTTCCATACCGAAGTGTTCATTACAATAATCTACTTACAGGAAATACCCCCAGAGAATTACAATCATTATCAATGATGGAGAAACGTCTTATTAGTAAAATAAATACTTTTATTTTTCATTAATTGTTTTGAAACACCCAATTATTTTGAAAATAGCCGAATTATACAAATCACTTGTAGCATTAGGCAAAGAAGTCATTTATGTTTGGATCCCTAGTCATGTGGGGATCTATGGAAACACAGTTGCTGATCAGGAAGCCAAGGATGCACTAGATGATGAGATGGCGGATTGTCCAGTACCGTACACTGACATGAAGCCTTTAATTGTTAAATACATTTTAAAGTTATGGCAGGCCAAATGGGATCTGCAAATAAATAATAAACTGCATGGAATACAGTCAGACGTCGGTAAACAAATTGGTTCCTGTGGTAAAAACCGTAGGGAACAGGTGGTGTTGACCCGATGTCGTATTGGACATACTAGAACAACACATAGTTTTATCCTCAACAGTGATGATCGACCTGAATGTATTCCATGCAATTGTCCTTATACAATTCAACATGTTTTAATTGAGTGTGTGGATGTTGCCGATGTCAGGCGTGATTTTTATTCTGCTGATTGTCTTAAAGACCTATTTACAAACGTCGCAGGCGACAAAATCGTTCAATTTTTAAAAGCAATCAATTTATTTAGTAAGATTTAAATAGATCAATTTTAAACAAGTTTCTAATTTCTAATATTGTTATTGTTAAACCAAAAATTACTATTATGGTTTTTAACATTTAACACATCTGTTTTACTTGTATAAAGCTATATGGTTTTATATTAATATTTTATGTATTTATTAAAATTGTTCAATAAACCCAACAGTTCTCGCCACAATATAGCTGAAATATTGCTGAAGTTGGCGTAAAACATCAATCAATCAATCAATCAATCATTAATTTTTTTGCCTTGCTTTCCAGGGGGACAGTTTGCACAAAAGGGATTTGCTATCCACTTCCTTACAAATATTTCTAATGTTGCCACAGAATTGCCTAGATCCAAGACTGATAGTGGTCTTGTCTGCTTTCATTCATCTCCAGATGATTAAATGCTACCTTATAACAAACATAAAGTAGTTTAAGCATTAGAATGGCTCATTGATAATAATTATCTGTATCGTGACATTACCATTACAAAAGAAGGCATTTCACATGAGTTTGAATCTGAATGTACAGTTGATCAAATACTAGAATATGGGGTTATACCTAATAATTATTCTTACGCCTCAATTAATTCATCATCACAGTTTGAACCATTGCATGTAAATGTTGATCAAAACCTGTAAATTTTTTGTATTTTAAAAATGCTGAACAATTGGCTTTCCAATGGTTATTTCCATATGCAACTGGAGCTTTTGATGAAAAGAGAAAAAAAAAATAACCTTGTCTCAGTACTATAAAATTAGACTGTATTCTGCTGCTGCCTATGGCGAAAAGATATAACATATTTAATGCATGCTGTCAATACTTTTGAAAAGAACTCTCTCTCCCAACTAATAGCAGTTTATATGAAAGTTCACAAAGGCAATAATATTGCTAGTCCAATGTTTACTGCAGCTGATGTACAAAATACCAATAGTAGCATATTATCAGAGAATTCTTATATGTTCATGAAAAAAATACGAGGTACTGCTACTTACTGGAAAAACACTTTACTGAATTTATTAGCTATGATTAGAAACATTGGCCCACCAACAATATTTATGACTTTATCCTCCAATGATTACCACTGGGAAGAACTTGCCATGACTTTGCAGCTTTGTTCAGAAAAAAATATAAACCTGGCATCATTACCTGACAATGTTAAAAGAGATCCATTAATTAATGACTGCAATTCATTTTGACAGAAAGTGGCGTGCTCTTTTCAAACATGTTTTAAAAGGCCCTTTGAAACCTCTGGGAGAAATAACTGATCACTTCATTCGAGTAGAATTTCAAGCTAGAGATCGTCCTCACTTGCATTTATTCTTATGGATAAAAGATGCCCCTACTTTACAAACTGCTAAAACCCAGAATAATGTAACTGCTTATATTCACAAAATTATTTGTACGACCATTCCTGATGAAGAAAGACATCCTCAAATGCACAGTTTAGTAAAAAAATTGCATTCTCATGCACACAGAAAATATTGCCAGCGCAGAGGAAAATGTTTTAATTTCCCATATAAAGTTTGTGAAAAGACCAGACTTTTATCTGTTTTAGAATTAGGTTCTAATAAAAAAAAAGAAATTTTATGAAACAAAAAGAACTTCTTCAGATTTGATGATAAATGCATATAATCCTACAATATTGCAACACTGGAATGCTAATATGGACATTCAAATGGTGGGTGGACCATATGGGATAGCTTGTTATATTTGCAGTTACATTTGTAAGTCAGAACCAGATACTTTGAGAAATGCTTTGGCTGATTTATTATCTAGCTTGCGTCTTCAGCAACCACCAAAACCTTTACGTGACAGGATCTTTTCTGTTGGGATGTGTGTTCTAAAATATAGAACATTATCTGCCCAAGAAGCAGCATATCGCCTCAGTGATTTAGATTTTACATCAAGTACCAGAGAAGCTGTGTATCTTTCTGCATTGCCTCCCCATAGACAGTATAGAAAACTTAAGTCAAAACAAGAAATTGAAGCATTAAACCCTAACAGTACAGACATATTTACTTCAAATATTATAGAAGATTATCACAACAGCCTAAATGTCTTGACAACATCTGCTTATTTCGTTATGCCCAGTGTTACAAGAAACAGTATTTAAAACCAAACAAAGACGAAGTACAAATGCAATTATTGAATTCTAAATACTTTGTCAAAGAACGCAGAAAAAAGTGTGTTTTCAGAGTTCATCAGAGTGCTTTCAACAGAGATGATTATTATTATGGCTTAATAATGCTGTATTTTCCACATCGCCAGTTTGGTGAGATAATAGGTAATTACACAGATTCTAGATCCTCATTTTTGAATAAACATGAATATTTTGATAAACTTGCACTGGAAGGATGTTACACAAATCCGTCTATTGATAATGCTCTACGAGCTATTCAGTTGTCAAATGCACCAGATTACTGTGATTTTATATCTCATGGTAATAATTCATCAACAGAAAATTATGATTCCCCTTATTTGCATTCAAATACAAGTAACATAGAGTTAAACTTGCCTGATCACCAAACAATCAATAGCTGTGAGGATATGAATCATAGTGATGATCAAGAATGGCATTCTTTAGCAACTGGTATCTACCCTGATGAAATTGTAGCCATGCATGCAAAGCTAACAAGTGATCAAAAACATGTTTTCACTTATGTAACAAAAAAATTCCAAACTAAAAATACTCCATTCCACATATTTTTAACTGGAGGTGCTGGGGTAGGAAAAAGTTTCCTAACTACAGTTCTTGTCCAGTGGATGAGACTTTGTATATGGAGTTTACATCTCCAAGCTCATTCGCTATTCAAGAGCCTGTGTTCGATACAGTGACTTCCTTGATAGAGCCCGGTTGCTCACAAATAGGCTACTTCAACAAGGGTACGTTACCCAAAACTTGAAGTCATCCCTCCAGAAGTTTTACGGTCGACATCATCATCTTGTGGACCGCTGTAGGATATCTGTTTGCCACATGACAACAGATCTTTCCCTTTAAAGCTTAATTGTTGTTTTGTTGTTTACCCTACCGAATTTGACTTTACTACCGGATTTGACATGTTCAACACGGCGGGTGTCTTATAAGAAGCAGGAGATGCTGACTCTACCGGTGCACCTGATCTTACCCATGGTTTTATATTGGGTCCGTGTTGTTCATCTTTGTGTGTGAGTGTCTTCATTTTTCTTTTCTGTGCTGTACCCATGTTTTGTCTCTGTTTTTTCTGCCTTTTTTGTTTCTGGTGTTGCCATTGTCCTTGGATTGTTCGCTTTTAGATTGACGGTTCGGTTCTCACTTACTTTTGTACTGCAATATATAGTGGTGTCGACCCAGTATGTTTATGTGCACCAACAGGTACTGCTTCTTATCGTATAAAAGGCAAAACTATCCACAATGCTTTGAAACTGCCAGTGCAACATGGCTGGGATATGACTTACTTGGAACTGGGAATTGTATCTTTACAAAAACTAAAAAGAGAATTTCAGTATATACATACTATATTAATAGATGAGATCAGCATGGTGAGTTCTATTCAACTTAGCAACATTCATAGAAGATTGTCTTCCATAAAAAACAATGATTTGCCATTTGGAGGTTTAAATGTCATAGTAGTTGGTGATTTTTTCCAATTACGTCCAGTTATGGGACTATATTCATATAAAAACACATTCTTGTGGCCTCTTTTCAAACATTTTATATTAAGACAGAATATGCGTCAATCAACAGATCTTCATTATGCACAGATCCTGAACAGAATTAGAATTGGTTCATACACAAATGAAGATGTATCCATATTAAAATCTAGACTTGTTAATTCAGATGCAGTTTTAGATACCTCAATATTACATATTTATCCCACAAAAAAGGAGGTTGACACTCATAATTTAAAAATGCAAACATCCTTAAACAGTCATGTGCATCAATTTATAGCTATGCATTCTTTCTCATCCAATGATATAGGAAAATATAGTGCAGTTACTGAAGACTATATACCTGCAGATGACAGAGATGCCGGAGGTTTACCTTTAACAATTAATTTGTCAGTTGGAACAAAAGTCATGTAAATTAGAATTTTGAATGTTGAATATGGTCTAGTTAATGGTGCCATTGGTATAGTGAAAAGCTTTAATTTGAACAATGACACTGATCCTACTGTTAATGTTGAGTTTCATACTTTAAATATTCTATCATCAATTGTCAATATGTCTCATTGCATTCCGATTCCTCTTTATAATCAAGAATATCTCTACAATGGTAGATACATTATACGTAGAAATTTTCCACTTATTCCATGTTGGGCAACAACTATTCACAAAGTACAAGGTCTTTCTCTTGAAAAAGCTGCTGTATCAATAGGTTCATCTATTTTCCAAAAAGGTCCAGCTTATGTTGCTCTAAGCAGAGTTCAGACTTTACAAAACCTTTACTTATTAACTTTTTCTGAGAATAAATTACAATGTGACCCTGATGTCATAAATGAATATTTGCTCATGTACGTTATTGCCAATGGTGCTAGCACATTGTATACAGTTCTAATACTATTTCTCTTACCTGGTTTATATGTTGCTTATTTCATATAAATTTATACAAACAAAATAAGCAGTTGCATTATTAGTATTACAAAAATTCTGATCACCTTGTGCGCTCAAAAATATTTTTTGTGTCCTTATATTTGTAAACACCTAGATCCCATTGACTATATAGATTCAGATCTACATCTGAAAATCTTTTTTTTTCAACGCCATTGACTTAAATTATGCTGTGTTCTTCCAGTTGTGTTGTAAAATGTGCCTGTTAAGACTATAAATGTGAATAGTGTGGAGTCAATATAAAGGGACACCCATTGGTACTTCCTACAGTAAATGAGTAAATCATACATACATTTAATTTAATTATACCCCAATGTAATGTGATTCTGCTTTTCTGTGAAATAATTATGCATTATGCATTTGTAAATACAGTATATTTTTCATGTTTTCCAGTTGAAAATGATTCTTGTGATGGTTGATAAATGTGTACCTATTTAAAAAATTGAAATGACAGAAAATAAAATATTAACTAAAAATTCTTCCACCACACTATTTTTAGAAGCTAGGAAAAAATGAAAATTGAAATTTTATTATGAAACCAAAAAGATACCACTGAATTTTCAATGACAGCAGACACGGTTGCAGTGATAAATCAACTTTAGGAAACGTCCCACCCTTTGCAGCGCCTTTGTTAAGTTTATTACTGCATATAAGTTTGCGCAGTCATTATGAATACATGAAAAAATATGTTAAATTAAAGATACTTAATTCAACACATGTACATTGTACCTAAGAATTAATATATGTCAAACCATTATGAAAACTACAAATCTGTTCCAATTTATATAATCTTTGTTGCATATTCCTCTTGTATACCCCACATAGACCCGCCTGTCAGTCTGTCCGTCCGTTTGACTGTCATGATTTTTTTCGTTACATTGTTCTCGGCAACAGCAAGATCACATGCAGGTTATCCAGAAGGCTCTTACTCCCCTGATTTTGAATAAATATCCCTAACTTTATAACTCGGGGAGTCCAAGTTACTATTCAGAATTGTTGTCCCCCTTCACTAAAATATCTGGGGTAAAATTTGAATGTATTTGGTAAAATGATGGGCAAAACATGTGTTTTTCATTATCTTTATTTTTCTTTGCAAATGATATTAAATGTTTCTGCATAGCATGTTTGTCAGTTTGAGTCCCTTTTTTATCTTGAAATCTTCAAAAAAAAATATTCTTTTTCCATATATATGTAGATTACTTAGCGGTACACCCTGAAAAATGTAAATACCCCCATGTCTATAAATTAGAACTCACCACTTTGAAAATTATCTGGAGCTCTGTATGTCTTTTGAAAAATGTTAAACGAGTAAGATAACTGTAACAAAAGTGATTATACGACTTTTGAAAGATGTTTAATGAATGTATCATGAGTGCAATAATAAAACAAGTCATATTACTTGATGTACTTGAACAGAATTATAGCTTGCGTGACATAGAAAGATGTAATTGTATTATAAAATGCTTTCTGATGTTTGTGTATTTATTACATTTTGTACCAATTAACTTGACTATTATGTTGTTACAGATGCTTTTGCATTTAGTGAATGTTCACAAACTTGAACCAGAGAAACCTTGCATGGAAACCATTCATTGTACAGTTGTAGACAAGTCTCCTGTAACACAATATTGCAATAACAAACCCATGGCAACAGTTATAATTGCAGACAACACTTCACCTGTGAAAGCACTTGTGTATGATATGGAAATCTTGGAAATGCTCATGGTTAATAGTGGAGTACAGATAAGCAATTTTATACCAAAAGACAATGGGTAAGTAATTATTACCTTGATTATTTTATAATGTTAAATATGATCAAACTATATTTTTCATTGTTTTAACACTATTATTAATATTGTCCCAGTATGCCAACTTTTCTGGAGCAATTGATATCACTCCTGCTTTTCATGAGAGTTCGTATTAACCAAGCTTTAGTTTTCAGTGTTGTTGTTTGTTACATGTTTCAATTGTACTGATCGTTTCATGTTGTTGGTACACCTGGGTTGGTTTACAATCATGTAATTTGGCATAGAGATGTAACTTGGGGAGTCTGCCGGCATCAACTGATAATCACAGATAATCCTTCAAAATTTTGAACATGGGTTGTACACCCAAAAACTAATTCACTGTAACAAATTTCGTGCCACAGTAATTTCTATAAGATATACATCAGAATCCATATCTTGGATATTGTATGAAGGATATAAGGCAAATACCAGGTGAGCGCACGTCACACTCTCTGATTTCATATGTCTCTTCTTTCCCAGATATTGTTTTAAACAAAGTATTTATTAATTTCTCTTCTTTTTTCAGAAATATTGTTGTAAATAAAGTGTCTAACGTCTTCCTAAGCAAAGCAGTAGAAATTCCTGCAAACATAACAGACTTGCTGAAGAAACAGAGAGAAAAACAGTACACTACAAATGATACCTCCATTCCCTAGAATACAAATTAACAGCAATTGTTTTGGATATATCTAACCACCGACTGTTCAAGCCTGTCACCACATCCGCCAACAAACCTGATAACCGGACATTTATCAAAATTCAATTCGCCAATAAAGGCTTGGACGCTATAAATCTTGCTAACATTCTACATAGCAAAACAGTGACATCAAACATTCCTCCTTATTTTAATGATCAATCAGTTCCACTTATCTCATATTCCTACACTAAACCAATTGCAACTTCCATTTTCAATTACAAACGGGTATTGCGTGACTTCCAAATTGATGACTTTAAAGCCAAACCACCTGATTGTGCTTGCTCCTCTTCCCCATTCAATTATAGTCCGGCTGGACACGTTATAACTGGTGACCTAGATATCGTAGACAACCTCAAACTACGAGATATCTTCTCAAAAGGTCCAAAATTTCGTGAGCCCCAGCACATCAACTGGAAGTACAACTTCAAGATTTTGATGGATGCAGTTGAAGACTATGCCAGGAAGTGGGCAAAGAAAGAGAAAGAGGACGTTGAGACATTGTCCGACTGGATCAGGTCCATAAAGTCATTAATTGTAAATCGCATTCGGCGCCTTAAAACAGGTATGAAATCCAGAAATCACAGTATATTTGAAGATCCCCTTGTACAACCTCCATGAAAATTACGTCATTGTCCCTGCAGACAAAGCTTCTAACAACATACTGTTTGTGTGTAAGAAACACTATCTCGACTGCCTGGTGAAGGAGATGGGCATCGACAGTTCATCTGGAAACCCTACTTATACCCCTAATACAATATCGAGGAATGAGATTGTAAAAAATCACACTTCAGTGTTAGCATCATTTGGAATAAAAGCTAATGATGAAAACAATCAACTCCCTTACATCTACTGGGTACTTAAACTTCATAAGAATCCATACAAACAGAGATTCATTGCCCGGTCTTCCAGATGCACCACTAAACCTCTTTCACAGCTCCTCACTACTTTGTTGACCGCAGTCAGAGATGGCCTGAAAAATTACTGTGATAAAGCTTACTCCACAAGCGGTGTGAATCATATGTGGATTCTTAAAAATTCAAAAGATCTCCTTGAGCAGCTTTCCTCAACCAGTCTTACCCAGTGCCATAGCATTCAAACTTTTGACTTTTCTACACTTTATACAACCCTGCCACACAATAAACTGAAAACGGTAATTGCAGATTTAATACATCAATGTTTCTGCACAAAAAATGGAGAACGCAGATACACCTATTTAGTTATAGGGAAAGACAAGACATATTTTGTTAAGAACCACACCGATTCAAATAAGAAGTACACTGAGACTGACGTAGTCAAAATGTTAGAATTTTTGATCGACAATATTTTTGTCGAATTTGGAGGTCGTGTTTTCCAGCAGACAATAGGGATTCCTATGGGAACAAACTGTGCGCCGCTTTTAGCTGACCTTTTCCTTTACTCGTACGAGGCCAAGTTTTTACAAGGGCTTATTCAAAGAAAACAAAAACATTTAGCCCAATCCTTTAATTTCAGCTTCCGCTACATAGACGATGTACTTTCTCTTAATAATCCTAAATTTAAGGAGTATTTACATCAGATCTATCCAAATGAGCTTGAAATTAAAGAAACAACTGAAACACCTACTTCAGCTTCGTACCTAGATCTTTTATTGTATATTTACGAAGATGGACGTTTGAAATCTAAGCTATATGACAAGCGTGATGATTTTAATTTCCCAATTGTGAACTTTCCCTTTCTTAGCAGCAATATACCTACCTCTCCAGCCTATGGAGTGTACATTTCACAGTTGATTCGTTACTGTCGAGCATGTAGTTTGTACAGTGATTTTTTGAACAGAGCAAAAAGACTGTCCCAAAAGCTGCTTTGTCAGGGATTTGTTCAACCTTTATTAATTTCATCCCTCAAGAAATTCTACGGCCGTCACCATAGCATCATTGAAAAATATGACGTGTCAGTATCCCAAATGAAAGCGGACATTTTCAGCTAGATTCATGTCTTCCCGGATTTGACATTTTCCCGGATTGAATCACTCACAGTGTGACGGGTGCTGTTAACAGAGCAGGACATGCTTACCCTTCCGGACCACCTGATGTCGCTCTCGATTTTTAAGGGAGTTCACACTGTCAAGTGCTTAAGTTTTTTGTGTTGTCTCGTTAAATTTTAGTTTTGTCATCGTAAATGATGTTTGTGGTTCCGATTTGTCATTGTCAAAGTTTGAATACTATAGTAATAACAACTTTTCAAAATTTTAACTTGGTACTGTTTGAGGGTTAGAAAAGTAACACGTACCATGGATTTTTAATTGGTTGCGTCTTAGGGTTAGAAAATGACATTAACCAATCTGCTATTAAACAGATCTTTCAAAAACATATTTTCCTCACTTGCAGTATGACGGGTGCTGTTAACAGAGCAGGACATGCTTACCCTTCCGGAGCACCTGATGTCACTCTCAGTTTCACTGGAGTTCACACTGTGAGTGCTTTTGTTCTGAATGTTGTAATTTCTGTTTCTGTGATTTGTATCTGTCTAACGTTATTGTTTTTGCGTCTAACGTCATTGTTTTCTGTGTTCTCGTTTTTGCCCTGTCTTTGGACTTCGATTTTTGTGAAATTTCCCCTTTGTTCCTTCGGTATTCTACTGCCGTTGTTCCACATCACCAAAAAAAAAAAAAACCACCATAGGCTCCATCAGAGGAATTATTGCAAAGGTACTGCAATGTAAAATATATATGTATACATACATGGCTTGTTCTCCCCGTAACTCCAGTAAGAACTGGTGTACAACCCTTATCAAACATGTGCATGTCTATATCTGAGATAATAACTTGCATACTATCTGATGTAGGCCTGTCATATCTTGCATTCAAACAAAACAAGATCACTGTAACATATCTTTTCTGTTTATTTGTTTTGCTGGCAACAGGTCACAGAAAGTTAAACATAGGTATGCTATTGAATGGATTTGGCCACGGCCTTAACAATTCTATAAATTTGAGTCAAAGTTTCCCAGGACACATTAATTCAGTACACATAGGTGAACATGTACCAGGGCAACTATATAACTACCATACTTTTAAAGATTTTGATGCATAGATTAACTTTCGTCGGTTTTTCCATCCTTTTTTGCAGGCTGGCAAGACATTTATAGTGTCCAGCTTTTGTTTACAAAAAAGCAGATATTCCTAATTTTGACTACCTTATATTGTCCAACAACAAATCCAAACAGTCAGATGTTGTGAGTATGTGATATACTCATTCTATTTTAAAACATTGTTCTGAGATTATATCACAAGGTTCTCTGCTACAAAAGAAAACCTGATAATGAACATTATTGCCTCTTCACATTTTATCATTTGACTTTAGACAGTAATGTAAATGCTACATATATCAGTCAGGGGAAGCATTGAAACAAGTGACTACGTAATCACTTATCTAAGTGATTTGAGAGCTTTTCTAATGGAAAGCCTAAACAACCATAAATCAGCAAACTGAAAAAAATGCCTTGCTTTGAAAACTCATGTAAACTATTTCTTATTATAGTCAAGTACATGTAAGCTAATAAATATGTAAATTTAAGAAGCCATTTCACAAAATATTGAGAGAAATTAAGATTTTTGGCAAAATTTGGAATTTGTCAGGTCAATTGGAAAGTCAGTTTTCTATGGTTAAATGAATTTTCCCAATGACCACGATAATTACTCTGGAAGCTTTTAGAAAACCAAAATCATTGCTGCAGGTGCTTACCTTATCACTTGTGTAGGTTGTTAAGAGAGGAAATCAAGAGAGACAACTCTTACTTTCCATTATTTATTATGATTTAGTCACTGCTAAAGGTGATTGAATTATCACTTCTCCATCTGTTTATATTCTACTTATTTTTCGCCAAATAATACTTGTGAAATTCTAGTCTTTCAGTTTTAGATAGAAATAGATTTTTTCATGTTATATATCAAACTATAGAAAATAAACAAAATTTCTATGAAGAAAAAAATCAGGCATACAAAATAATTATCCCCTCTCCCAACAAAGTTGGGGAAAGGATATAGCGTCACCTTGACGTACATTTAACGCATGTGACTCTGGTTAAGTTTTGTGTTAAATTCAAGATCTAGAATATTTCATGTCGTAGATCCATGATATTTCTTCACTGTAATTCATCCTGCAGAGTAATGAAGATTTGGATGGTAGTTGAGTCACCTTGACCTACATTTTAGACATGAGTGACTCTGGTTAAGTTTTGCGTTTTAATTCATATCTAAGATACTACCAGTAGTAGATCTAAGATGGTAGTTAGGTGACCTTGACTTTACATATATTTTATGCATGAGTGACTCTGGTAAAGTTTTCTGTTAAGAACAAAACTATCATACTACAGGTTGTATATCCATGATACATTTTATGCATGAGTTTTCTATAAGAGATATTAAAAATACAAAAATAACGACAAAAGTCATTTCTGACTGGTTGAATGGTTTATTATCCCCTCGCCCAACGGAGTTGAGGAGGGGATATAGCATCTCTCCTGTCCGTCCGTCCGTCCAAGTGTCCGTCCGTTCATCCCACCTCCGGTTAAGGTTTGCGTAAAGGTTCATATCTGAGAAACTACATGTGGCACATCAATCATCTTTGGTCAGTGGATGCGTCTTGGAGAGTGATGCTGCTTCAGATGATAATTGGGTCACTCTGACCTACATTTTATGCTTCAATGACCCCGGTTAAGGTTTGCGTTAAGGTTCATATCAGAGAAACTACATGTGGCATATCAATCATCTTTGGTCAGTGGATGCGTCTTGGAGAGTGATGCTGCTTGAGATGATAATTGGGTCACTCTGACCTACATTTTATGCTTCAATGACTCCGGTTAAGGTTTGCATTAAGGTTCATATCTGACAAACTACTTGTGGCACATCAATCATCTTTGGTCAGTGGATGCGTCTTGGAGAGTGATGCTGCTTGAGATGATAATTGGGTCACTCTGACCTACATTTTATGCTTCAATGACTCCGGTTAAGGTTTGCATTAAGATTCATATCTGAAAAGCTACATGTGGCACATCAATCATCTTTGGTCAGTGGATGCATCTTGGAGACTGATGCTGCTTCAGATGATAATTGGGTCACTCTGACGTACATGTTATGCTTCAATGACTCGGGTTAAGGTTCATATCTGAGAAACCACATGTGGCATATCAATCATCTTTGGTCAGTGGATGCGTCTTGCAGAGTGATGCTGCTTCAGATGATAATTGGGTCACTCTGACCTACATTTTATACTTCAATGACTCTGGTTAAGGTTTGCGTTAAGGTTCATATCTGAGAAACTACATGTGGCACATCAATCATCTTTGGTCAGTAGATGCGTCTTGGAGAGTGATGCTGCTTCAGATGATAATTGGGTCACTCTGACCTGCATTTTATGCTTCAATGACTTTAACTGAATTTGGAAATTTAATAGCTACAGGCGGGGGGATTAGCTGTCGTTTGCGACTGCTCCCACTTTCTAGTTTTTCATTTAATTAGAACTTAAATAATAGATACAGTCTCATGAATATCCAATATTTTTCATTTTACAGACAAGTCCAATTGATAGAAAGAGAGTGCGTGCAACAGGAGAAGAAATCGCTTTCAAAAAATTACGCCTCAATGATGAAACTGGACAAATAGAAGTATGCTTGTGGAGAGATATGGCTGAGACTAACATCAACAAAGGGGATATTGTTTGCCTCAGTAACTTTATGGTCACCGACACATTTGATTAAAACAACAAACCTATTCCTGCAATATCAAATAATTTCGAAAGTGCAGGCATTGAAGTAAGAATTTTGATAACAGTATCGAATGATTTCAATGGTGCAGGCATATTGGATTACAAAATTTTTATATGATTATATGAAGTGTAATTGTCACTTTTATTCAATGCTACATCCTCCAATTTTTATGAAGACAACAGCAACATATATGCAAAATTGAGAAAGTAATGACGTTAAATCTGCCAAATCTTATATTTTTTTGAAGAAACATGTTTTAACGAGGCACCCGTTAAATTCATTTAATATTCATTTAAAAATTCCAAAATATTAACACATCAACAAACCCAATTTGCAAAGAAAGGAAATGTGCATTCCAGTGTCATCAGTAATATTAAACTATAAATCTACTTTCAAAGATATTAAAAGAAAATTTTCTCTCTGTTATAGTTTGCAACCTATCAGTCTTGAATTTAAATCCAAGGCATATCCTGTCAGCAGCTCTATAAATGGTCTATAGGTGGCTGGTTGTCAGGCAAGATTACTGCCTTTAAATAACAGTTTCTCTTTTCCAGTACATACGTAACAGTCAAAACTTTAAATTTCCTTTCTGTCCCTGACTAATTCTGAAGCATGGTGTATGTTTTTACTTGCTTTTGAAATATGTTTGGCTCTTCATAATACTTATATCTTACATTATAGGTCCTTCCAGATGATGAAGAACTTACAAAACTGTTGGAAGAAGATGACCTTTTAGAGGACACATTTCCAAACCAGGCACCCGTAAATGTGACAGGTATTGGTTAAGTTTCCAGGTACCCGTGAGTATTATTTTATAAAAGATTATGATCGATATTGTCGATTTTTTCATTTATTGTTATTCAAAACTATCATTCTCTTTTTAGCTCACCTGGCCCAAAGGGCCATGTGAGCTATTGTCATCAGGTGGCGTCTGTCGTCGGCGTTAACTTTTTTCAAAGATCTTCTCCTCTGAAACTTCTGGGCCAATATTAACCAAACTTTATCTGAATCATCACCAGGGTATGTACTTTCAAGTTTGTGATTTAAAAGTCGGACGATCAAACATCATGGCCACTGTTACTAAAAATAGAACATAGGGATAAATTGCTCTTTTTTCCAAATAACTCGAAAACCGTTACATATATCAAAAATCTGACATGGGTAAAAATGTTCAGCATGATGAGATCTACCTACCCTACAATTTTGAAGAAAATCCGATAACGCATCTTAGAGTTATTGCCCCTTTCCGTAAAATTTTCGATTTTTGGATACTTTTCGTCAATTATATTGAAAATGATAGAAAATAGAGATAAACTTTGAATTACAAAAATGATCAGCATAGTAAGATCTACCTACCATGCAATTTTGAACAAAATCTGTTGACCCTTATAGGAGTTATTGCCCTTTTTTCGTTGAATTTTCCCAATTTTGATATGTTTTGACTTATATTTCAAAACATATTTGAGAAAGAGGTTAAGTTTGAATTGTAAAAATGTTCACTTTATCAAGGACTACAATTTCTACATGTCCAGCAGGATTGCATTTTATCCAACATGGCCGCCACTGCGGAACTTGGTTTAACATTGGATCCTATGGGAGATGCATTCAGAGATCTTCTCTGGAACCACTTGAACAATTTTGATTGAATTTGAACATAGTCCTTAGTTGGTCATCTTCAAAGTTTGTGATTTTTATGTTTGTACCTCATCCAAGATAGCCACCAGCGGGGAACATAGTTTAACATTGAGCCCTATGAGAAATGCATTCAAATATTTTCTTGTCCGAAACAATTTGAACAATTTTGATTAAATTTGAACATAATAGTCCTTGGGTGGTCCCTGTCAAAGTTTGTGATTTTTATGTTAATACCTCATCCAAGATGGCCGCCAGCGGGGAACATAGTTTAACTTTGGGCCCTATAAGACATGCATTCAAAGATCATCTTGTCTGAAACCACTTGAAAAATTTTGATTAAATTTGAACAAAATAGTCCTTAGGTGGTCTCCTTCAAAGTTTGTGATTTTTATTTTTCTACTTTATTCAAGATGGCCTCCAGCAGGGAACATAGTTTAACATTGGACCCTACGGGAAATGCATTCACAGATCTTTTCCTCTGGAACCACAAGAACAATTTTGAGTTAATTTGAACAAAATAGTCCATGAAAGGTCCCCGTCAAAGTTTGTGATTTTTATGTTGACACCTCATCTAAGATGGCCGTCAGCGGGGAACATAGTTTAACACTGGCCCCTATAGGAAATGAATTTAAAGATCTTCTCCTCTTAAACTGCTTGAGCAATTTTGATTAAATTTGAACATAATAGACCTTGGGTGGTCCCCTTCAAAGTTTGTGATTTTTATGTTGATACCTCATCCAACATGGCTGCCAGCAGGATCTTAGTTTAACATTTGACCCTATGGGAAATGCATTTAAAGATCTTCTCTGAAACTGCTTGAACAATTTTGATTAAATTTGAACATGATAATCCATGGAAAGTCCCCGTCAAAGTTTGTGATTTTTATGTTGATACCTCATCCAAGATGGCCGCCAGCAGAGAATATAATTTAACATTGGGCCCTATGGGAAATGCATTCAAAGATCTTATCATCTGAAACAACTTGAACAATTTTGATTAAATTTGAACATAATAGTCCTTAGGTGGTCTCCTTCAAAGCTTGTGATTTTTATGTTGATACCTTATCCAAGCTGGCCGCCAGCGGGGAACATAGTTTAACATTGGACACTATGGGAAATGCATTTAAAATCTTCTCCTCTGAAACTGCTTGAACAATTTTGATTAAATTTGAACATGATAGTCCAAGGAAAATCCCCGTCAAAATTTGTGATTTTTATGTTGATACCTCATCCAAGATGGCCGCCAGCAAAGAACATAATTTAACATTGGACCCTATGGGAAATGCATTCAAAGATCTTCTCGTCTCAAACAAATTGAAAAATTTTGATTAAATTTGAACATAATAGTCCTTAGGTGGTCTCCTTCAAAGTTTGTGATTTTTATGTTGATACCTCATCCAAGATGGCCGCCAGTGGGGAACATAGTATTACATTGGACCCTATGGGAAATTATTAATGCATTTAAAAATCTTCTCCTCTGAAACTGCTTGAACAATTTTGATTAAATTTGAACATAATAGTCCTTGGGTGGCCCCTTCAAAGTTTGTGATTTTTATATTGATACCTCATCCAAGGTAGCAGCCAGCGAGAACATAGTTTGACATTGGACCCTACGGGAAATGCATTCACAGATCCTCTCCTCTGGAACCACTTAAACAATTTTGAGTTAATTTGAACATAATGGTCCTAGGGTGGTCCCCGTCAAAGTTTGCGATTTTTATGTTAAAACCTCATCCAGAATGGCCGCCAGGGCGGAACATAATTTGACATTGGACCCTTTGGGAAATGCATTCAAAGATATTCTCCTCTGAAACTGCTTGAACAATTTTGATTAAATTTGGACATAATAGTCCTTGGGTGTCCCTTTCAAAGTTAATGATTTTATGTTCCTACCTCATCCAAGATGGCCACCAATATTTGAATATCTTCTTCTGAGAAACTGTAACATCAGTTGAACTGATGTAAAGTATGAATGATTATGGATGGTTCGCAGGTGGCGACATATAAAACCAGTCACCAGGTAAGCGATACAGGCTCATGTAAGCCTCTATATTGTGTTACTAGAGATCTGGTAACATATTAAAACGATTAAAATCTTGGAGAAAATGTTTGTAAATGGTTTTAGTATCAATGACAATATTATTTAGTAATATCCTGCATAAAATCAGTTTAAGTTTCTATGCATTTTGTATCCTCCCAGGTCAAAGTGACCTGCTTTTCTTTGAATACTGATCTTCTCTTAGTTTTATTAAGTAATCTTTCAAACTGCTTATGTTATGCTTTTTAAGTTTAGTCATAAAGTTAAATCACTATTTTCATGCATAATAACAAATTCAAATGGTAGATTGAATCATAATGATATTGTTGATTATATCCACTATATAAAACACAGTTTTGTCTCTTTTCAGTTCATGCAGTAAACCGTCATGTTTCCGAAAAAAACTTAACAACAAGAAATGTGAAAAATGTGGTGTTATGTACGGTGACAAAACCATTATAACAAGTGTGACAGGATCACTATTACTAGAGGATGGATCACAATATACATATTTCCACCAGCATGCTGAGAGCCTTGCAGCTCAACTAAATCTTTCGTGTGATGTAACAGACAAAACTTTTCCAACACAAATAGTGTCAAAACTACCCATAAAATGCTTCATCACAGGGAAAGACAAAAAGATCAATCAGATTCAGGTCATCAACTAAATTAACAAACTTATACAACCAGTACAATTTATTGAAAATGTTCATTTAACAAAGTTTCAAAGGTTTTGTTATCACCATAATAAATTTTATGTTTACAAATAATGTGTATGATTACAAATACAGATATAATTAAATCTAAATCAGGCAAAGAAAAAATATATATCTGTTTAAGATTACCCTACATATTATAGTTTTAATGCCTATACCATAACTGTTTTTACGACATTTTTAATTACATTGCTATTTTCATGCTTGAAATGTTTAATTAAGAATATTCCTCCTTTTTGTTCTGTATAAAATAATTTTTAAAATAAAGTCATTTTGCCTATCTGCTGACACTATTTTTAATTTCAATTTAACCTTAAACAGGTATATATATATTTTTATAGCATAATAATTTAGACATTTCTGTATTTTTAGTTTACTTATTCCCTTTGCCAAGATAATTTTTTAATTGACAATTCCCATACAAAATCTTGCAAAATAGATTTCATGTTGACAAAGTTTCCAAGTACTGCCATTTTTTTGGATGTGTTCTCCACAAAGATGTTGTTTTTCATGATGTATATATTTTGTTAGATTTTAGTACAAATGTTTCATGTCAACAAAATGCAAGTAATAGACTGTTTTACTCAAATATTTTCTAGTCCAGAAAAGTACGTATAAAATATAATATAATTGCCAAAGTTTCCAAGTTTGCCAATTTTCATTAGTTTATGTGCTCTACAACGATCTTGTTTTTCATCATGTATATATTTTGTTAGATTTTAGTACAAAATGTTTCATGTCGATAAAATGCAAGTAATATACTGTTTTACTCAAATATTTTCTAGTCCAGAAAAGTACGTATAAAATATAATATAATTGCCAAAGTTTCCAAGTCTGCAAATTTTCATTAGTTTATGTGCTCTACAACGATCTTGTTTTTCATCATGTATATATTTTGTTAGATTTTAGTACAAAATGTTTCATGTCGACAAAATGCAAGTAATATACTGTTTTACTCAAGTATTTTCTAGTCCAGAAAAGTATGTATAAAATATAATATAATTGCCAAAGTTTCCAAGTCTGCAAATTTTCATTAGTTTATGTGCTCTACAAGTCTTGTTTTTCATCGTGTATATATTTTGTTAGATTTTAGTATAAAATGTTTCATGTTGATAAAATGCAAGTAATATACTGTTTTACTCAAATATTTTCTAGTCTCCATATATGTATGTGTAACAATTTACATCTGATACTTACAGAGAAAGTATGTATAAAATATAATATAATTGCCAAAGTTTCCAAGTTTGCCAACTTTCATTAGTTTATGTGCTCTACAACGATCTTGTTTTTCATGATGTATATATTTACTTACATTTTAGTACAAAATATTTCATGTTGATAAAATGCAAGCAATATAAAGTTTAACCTAAATCTTTTCTAGTCTCTTTATATGTGCCTTACACTTTTCATCTCGTACTTAAAAAAAGAAGCATATTTAAAATATAATATCATGTTGCCAAAGTTTCCAAGTACTGCCAATTTTTATTAGAATATGTGCTCTACAATAATGTTTTTCCATGATGTAAATATTTTGTGTGATTTAAGTATGAAATCTTTGTGTTGATAAAATGGGATACTGTTTTACTCAAATATTTTCTAATTTTTCAAAGTCTTTGTACATTGTAACTAAGACATAGAAAAGAAAATAGATTTAAATTTCAAAATTAAATCTGATATTGCCATCAGTTCCTTACGAATGCAGTTTTTATTTGGGTTTGACAACATCCATAAATATGTTACCACTCTGATATATCAGTTCACAGGAAGTGCACAAAATATACTTCCAGGAAGACATTTAAAATTTCCACTATCACAGAAAATTTGCTTATTCATATTTATACTAATAATTGCTTTATGTATAAAGGGAGATAATTCAATGATTACATTTCAAATTGGTAATTATTCTTTTCTAAACTCTTCAAATTGAAACTACTTTCTTTCCCTATAACAAAGCTAGATATATTCAGAAATGAACAACAAATTCAAACTGATGTGAAAATAATGCGTTGATTTTAAAGCATATCTGCTTTCCTAGCTTTTTAGCTCACCTGGCCTAAAAGGCCATGTGAGCTTTTGCCATCACTTTGCGTCCGTCGTCCGTCCGTCAACAATTTCAAAAATCTTCTCTGCTGGGCCAATTGTAACCAAACTTGGCCTGAATCATCACCAGGGTATGCTGTTTCAAATTGTGTTCGATTAGTCCGAGGACTAAACTACATGGCCGCTGTTACTAAAAATAAAACATAGGGGTAAATTGCTGTTTTTGCAAATAACTCAAAAACCGTTACAGATATTGAAAATCTGACATAGGGTGTAAATGATCAGCATGGCAAGATCTACATACCCTGCTATTTTGAACAAAATCCGAAAACCCATCTTGGAGTTATTGCCCTTTTTCTGTAAAATTTTTCAAAATTTGACTTTTGATCTTGTACATTGAAAACAGTAGAAGATAGAGGTTAAGTTTAAATTACAAAAATGTTGAGCATATTAAGATCTATGTATCATGCAATTTTGCAGAAAATGTTAATGCTGATATAGGAGTTATTGCCTTTTTGTTGTAAAATTTTTACGATTTTTATTTATTTAGTTTTATAGTTCAAAAACTATTCAAGATAGAGGTTAACTTTGATTTGCAAAAATGTTTAGTATGTCAAGGACTACATTTTACATATGTCTAACTGGTTCCCACCTCATCCAAAATGGCCGCCAGCGGGAAACTTAGTTTAATATTGGGCCATATGGGAAAACACATTCAAAGATCTTCTGCTCTGAAACCGCTCTACCAAATGGAACCAAACTTCATTACAATAGTCATTGGGTGATTTCCTTTAAAAGGTTTGTCTGATTGGTTCGCACCTTATCCAAGATGGCCGCCAGCGGGGAACATAGTTTAACATTGGACCCCATGGGAAGACACATTCAAATATCTTTTCCTCCGAAACCACGCGACCAAATGGAAGCACACTTCATCACAATAGTCGTTGGGTGGTTACCTGTAAAAATTGTGTTCAGCAAGTTCATACATTATCCAAGATGGCCGCTAGCGGGGACTATGGTTAAACGTTGGACCCTATGGGAAAACACATTCAATGATCTTTTTATCTGACACTATTCTGCCAATTGGAACCAAACTTAGTCACAATGGTCCATGGATGGAACCCTTTAAAAATTATGTCCGGTAGGTGTGCACCTCATCCAAGATGGCCGTCAGTGGGGAACATAGTTTAACATTGGACCCTATGGGAAAAAAAATCCAAAGATCTTCTCCTCTGAAACCACTCAACCAAATGGAAGCACATTTCCTCACAAAAGTTGTCGGGTGGTTACCTTTAAAAATTATGCTCGGCAGGTTCGCACCTTATCCAAAATGGCCACCAGCGGGGACTATGGTTTCACATTGCACCCTATGGGAAAACACATTCAAAGATCTCCTCTGACACTACTTTGCCAATTGGGACAATGACCCATGGATGGAACCCTTTAAAAATTTTGTCAGGCAGGTCTGGGTCATATCAAAGATGGTGGCCAGCGAGAAACATAGTTTAACATTGTACCCTATTGGAATACTTGCAAAGATCTGCTCCTCTGAAACCACTTGACCAATTGGAACCAAACTTCATCACAATAGTCCTTGGGTGGTTGCTTTTAAAAGTTTTGTCTGACAGGTTCGCACCTCATCAAAGATGGCCACCAGCGGGAAGTATGGTTTAACATTAGACCCTACGGGAAAACACATTCAAAGGTCTTCTCCTCTGATAAAACTGTGCCAATTGGAACCAAACTTAGTCACAATGATCCATATATAGAACCCTTTAAAAATTACGTCCGGCAGGTCCGTGTCATATCAAAGATGGCCACCACCAGGAAACATGTTTTACATTGGGGGTAAGGAAAAACTTTAAAAGATCTCCTTTGAAACGACTGGGCCAGTTGGAATGAAAGTTTATCACAATATTCCTTAGGTGATCCTGTTTAAAAAGTGTTTCCCACAGTTCGCAATTCATTCAAGATTACTGCCTGTATTAGGCAACGGTTTAACATTGTACCCTATGGGAAACACATTAAAAGATCTTGTCCCCTGAAATTACTTTGTTAACTGGAACTAAACTTAGCCAGATTGGTCCTTGGATGGACCCTTTGCAAAATTTTGTCAGCTAATAGTCCTTGGGTGGTCCCCTTTAAAATTTGTGACTGGCAGGTTGGCACCTCATCCAAGATGGCCATCAAGACCTATTGTTAAACATTGAACTCTTTGGGAATACAGATTCAGAGATCTTCTCCTCTGACATTACTTGGCCAATTGGAACCAAACTTAGTCAACGGAATCTATGGTTTAAGATGGGAACCTATTGGAAAATACATTCAAAGATCTTCTCCTTTGAAACTACTTAGCCACTTGGAACCAGATTTAGTCACAATGGTCCTGGGATGGACCCATTTAACAGTTGTGTCTGGCAGGTCTAGGTAGTATTTATGATGGCATCTGAAAGCGAGGTGAGCAATAACAGGCTCCTCAGGGAGCCTCTGGTTTCAGATGTTTTTCAGTTCGCTTCCAATATGAAGAGGTCTATCTACCTGCCTAAAATAAGTCACTTCACCTACATTTCATGTTTTATTGACAAAAGTTATATGTTAAAGTAAGAACATACCTCAATAAAAAAATATGTTATATCAATACTATTTATGGATATGTACACATTTTTCATCACCATTATTACAATGTCTCTTTCTATATGTTTACAGTTTCAGTTCTAAATACAAGTAATTTTTAAAAAATATATTATATACTTTGTTTTTCAATACTTCATATTAAATTTATAGCTTGTATTACCATGTTTTATTAATGTAACAAACTACAAGAATATTGAATTACCCTCATCATCCATACGTGCATACATTTCCAGTTCTCAGTCACTGATTGGGCTACTAATATGTAACTTGCTATGCAGGTTTACCAGATGAAAACTAACCACCTGCCAAAACTATGTGACATGTAATGATATAACGTTGTATGGAAAGGTATCTTGGGGAATCTGTCACCTTCTACCTAAATAAGTCACTCTGACCTATATTTCATACTTCATTGACTTTGATTAAGTTTAACGTATGACCTCATTTCTCAGATATTATGTACCCTACAATCATATAAATTAGTATGAGAATGTGTCTTAAGGAGTCTGTCAGCATCCAAACCAAAATAGGGCACTTTGACCTACATATCATGTTTCATTGCCATTTCTTAAGTCTTATGTCCAAGTTTATTTCTCAGGTACTATGTAGTCTACAGTCATGTTACTTGGTATAATAATAGACTCTGTCAGTTTCTGCCAAAGATCGTTCACTTTGAACTACTCTTAATGCTTTATTGATTTGGTTAAGTTTTACATCCAAGTTCATTTCTCAATTACTATGAAATGTACAGTTAGTCGTTTTGACCTACATTCCAAGCTCTAGTGACCGTGGTTAAAGTTTACCTCAAAGTTTAGATCTGGGATACTGCATGAGATAGAGTTCTCTAATTAAGTCTCCCAAACGAAGTTTGTGGAGACTTTTTGTTTTTACTCTGTTTCTTATTATTATTATTATTATTATTTTTATTATTCTTCTTTTTCTTTCCGGACAAAAATTTGTCCGGGGCAGATCTCAGAGATCGCTGGTCCAATTTGGATGAAACTTAGCAGGAGTATGGATACCAATGTCTAGTTGTGCATGAAGGTCTGGGAACTTCCAAAATGGCACCGTTGCCATGGAAACGGCAAAAAAGGCGGGAAAATCGACAAAATTTTGGGGTAATTTGTCCGGGGCATATCTTGGAGACCACACATCAGATCTGAATGAAACTTAGTATGAGCATAGATACCAATGTCTAGTTGTGCAAGAAGGTCTATGGATTTTCTTAATGGCACCGTTGCCATGGAAACCATAAAAAGGCGGGAAATTGACAAAAATCGTATTACAATTTGTCCAGGGCAGATCTCGGAGACCACTCATCAGATCTTAATGAAACTTAAAAGGAACATAGATACTAATGTCTAGTTGTGCAGGAAGGTCTGGGAACTTCCAAAATGGCACCGTTGCCATGGAAACGGCAAAAAGGCGGGAAAATCTACAACATTTTGGGATTATTTGTCCGGGGCAGATCTTGGAGACCATACATCAGATCTGAATGAAACTTAGTATGAGCATAGATACCAATGTCTAGTTGTGCAAGAAGGTCTATGGATTTTCTAAATGGCACCGTTGCCATGGAAACCATAAAAACGCGGGGAAATTGACAAAAATTGTATTACAATTTGTCCGGGGCAGATCTCGGAGACCACTCATCAAATCTTGATGAAATTTAAAAGGAACATAGATACTAATGTGTAGTTGTGCAAGAAGGTCTAGGGATTTTCAAAATGGCACCGTTGCCATGGAAACCATAAAAAGGCGGGAAATTGACAAAAATCGTATTACAATTTGTCCGGGGCAAATCTTTGGAGACCACTCATCAGATCTTGATGAAACTTAAAAGGAACATAGATACTAATGTGTAGTTGTGCAAGAAGGTGTAGGGATTTTCAAAATGGCACCGTTGCCATGGAAATGGTAAAAAGGCGGGAAAATTAAAAGTTCTCAGAACTGCATGAAAACTTGCAGAAATGTTGTATAGCATACAGGGAATTTGTTTTTAGTTTTAAAAAATTCAAAATGGCAACCGTTGCCATGCAAACGGAAAAAAGGCGGGAAAATTAAAAGTTCTCAGAACTGCATGAAAACTTACAGAAAGGTTGTGTAGCATACAGGAATTTATTTTTAGTTTAAAAAAAATCAAAATAGCAATCGTTGCCATGGAAACAACAAAAAAGCGGGAAAATCAAAACTGCTCAGAATTGCATGAAAACTTACACAATGGTTGTATAGCATACCGGGAATTTGTTTTCAGTCTAAAATAAAATAAAATGACGACTGTTGCCATGGAAAGGCAAAAAGGCTGGAAAATTAAAAGTGCTCATAATTGAGCAAAACTTCATGGAAAGGTTGTGTTGCATATTGAGAACTGGTTTCTAGTCTAAGAAATTTCAGAATGCGGAAAATTGTCATGACAATTGGGAAAAAGGCGGTAAAGATCAGAGTGCTATGAAATGAATGAAGTTGCAGGGAGTTTCTTGTTCTGAAGTCTGATTTGGGAGTTCGTTTGGGAGACTTGTGTATCAGCATCCTGATACAATTATAAATATTTTTACATGTATCTCAGAAAGTACGTAAGCATTCAAACAAAAAAAGGTTACTTTGACCTACATTTCGTGCTTCAGTGAATGTGAATGAAGTTTACGTCAAAGGTTAAATATTGAATACTGTATGAACTAGGGTTCTTTAATATTGCAACATATGACTTCTCAAGCACAACTATTCTTATTGTGTCAATGTATTTCAGTGATACACATATATGAAAGAAAGTACTACTAAAGCCAATAAATCATTATTCACACAACTCTAATAGAAATATCAAGTTATTAACAGGTACGCTAGAACTAAAAGTCATACATGTACTATATAGTCTTTTATCAGTTCATAATATAGTATAATAGACTCCAGTACCAATGAAAAAAATAAACCAATGGAGCAGTCCCCTTGGAAGCTGTGTTACTGCACAAGGCACATCTTTCCATGAATAACATTGAGAAACTCCATGTAGTATCCTAAATCTTAACCTTAACGCAAATCTTAACTAGACTCAATCCATGCGAAAAATATAGGTTTAAATGACCCAGTTGCAAGTGGAAGATGCATTACTCAGTAAGGCGCATCTACAGATCAAATACCATTGAGGTACTCCATGTAGTATGGGAGAACTTGACTTTAACACAAAACTTAACCAAAATCAGTCATGTGGAAAATGTAGGTCAAAATGACCAAGTAACAAGCAGAAACTGCATTACTGTGCAAGGCATATCTACAAATGAAATATCATTGAGGTTCTCCATGTAGTATCCGAGAACTGGACCTAAGCACAAGACTTGACAAGACTCAGTCAAGCGGAAAATATACGTCAATATGACCCAGTAGCAAGTGGAAGCTTGCATTGCTGTGCAAGGCACATTTATATATGATCATTTAGGTACTCCATGTAGTATCCGAACACTTGACTTTAACCCAAAACCTAAGCACACTCAGTCATGCAAAAAATGTAGGTCAAATGACGCAGTACCAGGCAGAAGCTGCATTACTGTGCAAGGCACATCTAAAGATAAAATATCATTGAGGTACTCCATGTAGTATCCCAGAACTGAACCTTAACCCAAAACTTAACCAGACTCAGTCATGCGGATAATGTAGGTCAAAATGACATATCCTCTCCCAACTTCGTTGAGCAAGGAGATAATTAATACATATATACATAACAAATCAATTTACGAAGAACAGGATCCAGTAACAATAATAGTAGTAAATAAACAAATAGAACATGTCACAATACTGAGGAAACAGATACAAAGAAAATCAAATTGATTTTATTCAGGATTCTTTTCAAATTATTGTCATTGGTACATAAACCATTTACAATCATTTTCTCCAAGATTAGAAAAATAATCGTTTTAATATTTTACCAGGTCTCTAGCAACACAACAAAGAGTATGCTACTTTGGAATAACAACAATAATGGTACTTAAAAAATTTCCTCCGTATACGATAAAGCTAAGAGACGGTTAGCTTTTTAGAAAAGCTATTACTTGTGTTTTTATATTTCAGAGCATTAGCACTACTTTGATTACATCCTTGTTTAACAAAGGGTAGTATCTCCATTTTCTTATATCCGCGTTTGATCAAATTATTTTGGAAACGTTCAATCTCAACTGACAAGTCGTTTTCATTATTAGTAGATCTAATAAGTCTTATTATTTCCCCAATAATAAAACCCTTAAGACAGAAGATGGGTGTGCTGAAGATCTAAGTAGATACTGAAAATTTTCCGTGGGCTTTCTAAATAACTTAAGATCTAAGATTCCGCAGAAAAGCCATCGTCTCTGTATATCGATAGTAAGATAATATTTTCTCTGTGAGTGAATAGGTTTAGTATTGCTGTAGTTATTTCAAGCATTCTTAGGTCCGTCAGGCTTGGACTAATAGGTGAGCCCATAGGCACTCCCACTTTTTGAATGAAATATCTGCCATTAAATTCAAATTTGTTGTTTTTAAATATAATGTCAATTATTTTGAGCATTGCTTGTTTTAGAGGAACTATAATTTTATGTTGACAGTTGATTATCCTAAGCCACGCTCTATCCACTGCATCAAGTATTTCATTATGATGCATATTCGTAGACATACTGGTTGCATCAAACGATGCAAAGATAGCAGTATCTGGTACTTTAATTTTTTTCAATTTTGTTTATAAATGCTGTGGTGTCTTTAGTGAATGCCCATTGTTGTTCAACTACAGGATTAATGAAGTAATCACAAAACTTGCTTATTCTCTCTAGTGGGCTACCACACAATGATACAATAGAGCGAACAGGTAAATTTAGTTTGGACAAAATTTCATTTGTTATGTTATTGTCATCTAATTTCTCAGGTTATTTGTGAATTTTAGGTAATAAAAATAGCCTGCCGATTTTATTATTTGTGTGTTCGAAAAGGTAATTAAAGGTCACTTCACCAATCAGTTTACCAGCGTGTAAATCTCTAACAACGGTATTAACGACTTCTTTGATTGCTTGTGTACGAGGTTCTTTAATTTCATCCTAGTGAATGTTATTCCTTATCTATTATCCTTAAAACAACGAGTTTGAATGTAATGCAGATATTTCATTCAGAGAGCAGGAGTTCACCTATTAGTCCAAGCCTGACGGACTTAAGAATGTTTGAAATAACTACAGCAATACTAAACCTATTCACTCACAGAGAAAATATTATCTTACCAATGATATACAGGGACGATGGCTTACTGATATTTAATGGAGAAGAAAATATGTTGCTCAAGTTCTTTGAAATAGCTAACGCTGTAGATCCTCTCTTGAAGTTCACTTATGAAATATCACATAATTCATTACAATTTCTAGATGTGACCGTCTTTAAAGGACCTAGATTTGAAAGCTGCGGAATCTTAGATCTTAAGTTATTTAGAAAACCTACGGAAAATTTTCAGTATCTACTTAGATCTTCAGCAAACCCATGTTCTGTTTTAAGGGGTTTATTATTGGCGAAATAATAAGACTTATTAGATCTACTAATAATGAAAACGGCTTGTCAGTTGAAATTGAACGTTTCCAAAATAATTTGATCAAACGCGGATATAAGAAAAAGGAGATACTACCCTTTGTAAGTCCCAAAACAAAACGACATACATATTCAAACAGACAATGAACCACCATGTGTCAGACCCCATTCATTAAATTCTATTATCTAGGTCTGCTCAGAAAAAAAACATTATTGGAAGGGCTTGGGTCTCTAATGAAGAATACGGCCCTTATCAAAATTATGGAAATTAAATAGTTATTGATCTAAACAGGTATTCGAAACATTTGGTGGATCGGATTGGATTCTCATAGATTGGTTATGGGCACAAGATTTAATTGCATTAGACCCCGTTCATTCAATTCTATTATCTACGTCTGCTCAGAAAAAAACATGATTGGAAGGGATAGGGTCTCTGATGATGAATACGGCCCTGATCAATATTATGGAAATTAAACAGTTATTGATCTAAACAGGTATTCGAAACATTTGGTGGATCGGATTGAATTCTCATAGATTGGTTATGGGCACAAGATTTTATTGAAAATTTTCAGTATCTACTTAGATCTTCAGCACACCCAATTTCTGTTTTAAGGGGTTTATTATTGGCGAAATAATAAGACTTATTAGATTTACCAATAATGAAAACGACTTGTCAGTTGAAATTGAACGTTTCCAAAATAATTTGATCAAACGCGGATATAAGAAAAAGGAGATACTACCCTTTGTTAAACAAGCATGTAATCAAAGTAAGGCTAATGCTAAAATAAAATAATAATAAAAAACAAAATAAAAGGTAAACCGCCATTTGTCTGATTACAAAAGTCAATCCTGTTTTCTCTCAGTTGAGAAAAGCTTTATCAAAACATTGCTACTTCATTGAAAATGACACCATAGCTAAACACCTATTTCCTAGACCACCTATGATTGCATATAAAAGAAATAAAAACTTGAAAGATTATTTAACTTCATCTAAGCTTCCAAATCAAGCGAATCTATAAATAAGAGAAAATGAAGAGTATGTTCCAATACAAAACAACATACATATTCAAACAGAAAATGAACCACCATGTGTCGGACCCCATTCATTAAATTCTATTATCTAGGTCTGCTCAGAAAAAAAATTATTGGAACGGCATGGAAATTAAACAGTTATTAATCTAAACAGGTATTCGAAACATTTGGTGGATCGGATTGGATTCTCATAGATTGGTTATGGGCACAAGATTTGATTGCATAAATCTGACCGCACAATTACACTTCTATTCTTAAAAGAAGAAACTTTATCAACAAAGACATTAAACACATGTCATCAGAAACACTAACATAATTCCCACAAAAACTATCTGCATGTTTGATATAATATGATGATTGATAATACAAGTTTGTAATTATCTCACTAACAATTAATCGATGATTGATTGATTGATTGGTGTTTTACGCCAACTTCAGCAATATTTCAGCTATATTGTGGCGAGAACAGTTAAGTATACTGAACAATTTGAATAAATAAATAAAATATCAATATAAAACCATATAGCTTTATACAAGTAAAAATGAATGGGTAAAGTGTAAAAAATATAATAGAAGGAATTTCGGTTTAACAGTAACAATATTAGAAACTCAATTTAAAATTGATCCATTTAAATCTTACTAAATAAATTGATTGCTTTTAAAAATTGAACGATTTTGTCGCCAGCGACGTTTGTAAATAGGTCTTCAAGACAATCAGCCGAATAAAAATCACGCCTGATATCGGCAACATCTACACATTCAATTAAAACATGTTGAATTGTATAAGGACAATTGCATGGAATGCATTCAGGTCGATCATCATTGTTGAGGATAAAAGTATGTGTTGTTCTAGTATGTCCAATACGACATCGGGTCAACACTACCTGTTCCCTACGGTTTTTACCACAGGAACCGACTTGTTTACCGACGTCTGACTGTATTCCATGCAGTTTATTATTTATTTGCAGATCCCATTTGGCCTGCCATAACTTTAAAATGTATTTAACGATTAAAGGCTTCATGTCAGTGTACGGTACTGGACAGTCATTTATGTTTGGATCCCTAGTCATGTGGGGATGTATGGAAACACAGTTGCTGACCAGGAAGCCAAGGATGCACTAGATGATGAGATGGCGGATCGTCCAGTTCCGTACACTGACATGAAACCATTAATTGTTAAACACATTTTCAAGTTATGGCAGGCCAAATGGGATCTGCAAATAAATAATAAACTGCATGGAATACAGTCAGACGTCGGTAAACAAGTCGGTTCCTGTGGTAAAAACCGTAGGGAACAGGTAGTGTTGACCCGATGTCGTATTGGACATACTAGAACAACACATAGTTTTATGGCAAGCTGCTGTTGTGCTCCGTTTGATGGTTGGCCTAATAAGGCAATTAAGGCAAATAAGGTAAGCAAAAGCTGTTTGAATTGAAAAAGGGCATTTATTTTAAAATGACGATCAAGTTTCATATATCATTAAACATCATAACATACATGTACATTCATGATAGTCACCAATAATGAACATTAATATTTGTTTCTGACAATCAAACTTTT